>KZ308120.1:574524-621549 GCA_000376725.2 Ladona fulva
GTAGAAAACTGTGTATACAAAAATCACTTAAGCAGTTCTGTAACAATAATTCACTAAAACTAATTCACAAAAGCATTAAAGAAATATGGTTATGAGGTAACCGATAATTATTAACTATAATGAATGTGGCTTAACAATAATTATTAACTATAATTCTAGTCTTAATTGATAGGTTATGTTACGTGTGTTGTGTATATAGATAAGTATGTACATATGAGTATATATATACAAAAGTATTATAAATTACTTTTAATACTTCTCTAGATTCAATGTGCCACTTACAATCTTATGTATTGTATGAGTAACTTTTGGTAGGCATCTGAAGAGCATCCTTATACCAAGATCAAAACAGGAAACTACGGAATCCTGAAATTGTGAAAAATTGAGTATAATCAATAAAAATCGATTTATATTGAGGTTAAGGTCGTACTCCAAAAATAAAATTTTCTTGATAAAAATAAATACGTCTTAAACGGACATATGTTTCCGTTATTATGTCCACTTTAAAAACGTATACAAACTGAATTTAGATACACAATCATCCCTGCCTTAGCCGAAAGAACCCCTCATAGCCAGTATTCGAACCAGGAACCTTTGTTTAGAAGGGCAGTATGCCAACCAATCCACCAACAATATCGGCATGAAGGTAAAAATAGTGTTTTTCTATATGCAAATCTTTTCTGAAACAGCTTTAGTTAAATTTCACGTCTTCGCATTTTTATCTGCGATAACACATTTGATGAAGTAGTAAGGAGACCCTTTAAACACGTACTTAATCTCAATGAAAGTGAAACTTCAACGGGACAGCTTAAAATTTAAAGAGTTCGCACAGAATTACTTCCGTGTCCCAATCTCTGAATTTGACCAGAGTTGAGCATTGACCTTTGGTCAAAGTTATACGGAAAATGGCGGGTATAGAATAAAGTTGAAATCTGACAACTGTAATTTGATTTATTGCTTCATTATCCGGAGTTAAAGATAGGTTCATTCTAATAAATCACAGAGCCCTTGTATCGGTTGCCTTAAATCGCTGTATCGAATCAGAGAAAGGTAAGAAAGAAAATTATTGCGAATCTATAACACCTTGCGTGTGGTTTCTGTCCAACTTTACTTTCGAGGGCTGCATTAGGGACGAATAAGTAATAGGAAAAAGGTCCGAAAGTCTCAAATCGTAGAAAATGATTTCCACGAAATGATTCGGGGTGCGTTCAGAATAAGATATGGAAATGAATAAATTCTGAATGTCTTCTTTAGCAGTTGAAAATATTTCCTTCGGATATTTCTGAAAGAAAAGAGGAAGTAGGGGAAATCTTTAGAGAAATATATTTTCAAAAGATATGTTTAACCTATACGTAGATGCGTTGACTCTGCTTGAATTGTAGTTGTTGGAAACAATTCCGAAATCAAGGAAAAACTATTCTTCTAGCAATGAAATACACGTACGGTCAGAAATACCAAATTTGTCGGAAATCACTTCATATAAATTACAATTCATTACATATAGTGGCATAAATACCGATAAATAGAAAGAGAACTATATATTGATGAATATTTTACATAATGTATTAGTTTCATAGGCAAAAATTATATATGGAACGGAAATTTTAAATTAAAAAACGTCGACGGAAATATCGTGGCATTTTCAATCCGGCAAGGCTGCGTTTACGTAAGGAATACCGTGGTGATAACTCGATAAAGTCACAAGTCAATTTAAGCAATATCTTTACATTTCATATTTTAAAACGTGAAAATCGGATGGCTCCAAATGTATAGGGAATTAAACTTTCCAGAACGGAGGATATAACAAGTCTTTAGAATATGTTCATAATCCAACGCTCATTTAAGGACAATATTACATTTTATCCTGTTTTTAACTGGTATTTAATATGCGAAGTAACTATATTTGAAATACATTGAAGCGACATCAGGGTTATTTATTGATGATGATGGCACAGTCTCATATTTAAACAAATAAACGCATGTAACTTGTAATTATCTGTCAGAACTCTATGTACTGCATAATTACTCAGATAAGAAGACGATATATGATGATATATTTATATGGTGTCAAGAAGAGTTTCTTTCCGGATACTAAATCAAATAATTACTGGTTTAAAGTAGTCACTTATGTCCCCTACTCAAGCATTTCTAGTACCTTATTCAGTCTAAGGAAATTTTGAACCTCAAACCCTCAAGCCCAGGATGGGGAATGAGGCCTACAAGGGAGATGAGGAGTGAGGTAATTTGCTTTACCACCATCCTCAAATAGCCTTAATTCTTTACATCGAACATGTCCATAATGTGCATGCAAGTGCAGCACAACCTCGTGAGTAATGGCTTTCAGAACACTCATTAAGTAATTTCAAAACGTATACCATTTCTCAACATAAAAAATGCTCCAGTATCTTTAAAATTATCAAAGTCATAAACGAGTCCCAAGCTTAAGTAAATGAAAGAAACATTTTTCTCTAGCTTGTATCGAAAGGCTAATGAAAAATATCACATTCAGTAAGATATTATAGAAGATATAATATTACACTGAAAGAATTACGTAGTAATATTTTTCCATAACGAAGTAAACGGGGCCGTCGAAAACCAAATCATCGTCCTTTCAAACGAAAACAAATTTCGTATTCAAATCATTAATATTTTTCCGTCGCCGAGATAAGTAGAACTCATTCAATGCCTCGAAATTCCCCTGACTAATGATAGCTTTTTCTATTTTCTGAAATCCATGACTAATACCGCGGAGATAAAATTCGTAACGCAATAGCAATATAGGACGACTTTCCCTGTTTTCCGATTCCCTTTCAATAGCTTTTTCTCACCCCATTTTCACACCTTCCACACGGTATCTGTGTCGTCTACAAATACAGTAGAAAAACTGAATCGTTCGGTTTTCTCCTCTGTGTCAAATCGCTCGGGATTTTCTATATTTTCGGGCTTTTTCGATTTTTTTCGCGCCGGGAATAAACGCTGCGAAAAAAAACTCAAAACATAGCCCAGGGGAAACAATGGCCGGGACCTTATCTTTACCGCCGCTCGCGTCGCCACTCTCGTCTGAAGAAATCTTCATGTCTCAATCTCTTTCAACTTCCCGCAGAAAATACAGCTGTGGAGGTCCGCTGCTTCAACAACGCAGGCAGGGATTCCATCGCGTTATAAATGCTTTTGATTCTTCGTCGGTTTTCACAGCTTTGAATGAAACCAACTGTTAGAACGGCTTATTGCGCTCCCGATTAAAGAAATTAAATTCAGTAATCAGTTGATTAGAAGACAACAGATATAGTTACGATTTTCCTCGATTTCGGTTATCATGATTTTAAGGATTGAACAATTTCCATGCGTTTTCAACTGAAAATTTTCATTTGTATTGAGAACTGGACTATAATTTGTGAACTTTCAAAAAATATGCATGCGTTGAAAATGCTTTCATTGCTCGGGATTTCAGGTATGATTTCAGCGGTGTTAGAGGATATTCAGGGTCGAATCTAGCGACTTTTCAGAAAGGAGGTTTGCAATTCAGGACTATATCCTTAAATACTAATGTAACAATAGGGTGATCCTTATTCATAGGGGAAATTTTTTTTTATGATTTATTTCAGGACGCCCCCTTTATTTGCTCCATATGGTAAGAAAATAAATTGTGCAAAATATTATTGCAATCGGTTAACGGAAAGACGTGCCGCATAGAACTTAAAGTTTATAAATTCCAACTTTTTTGGACGTTTTCCGGTTATCAAAGGTGATTAAGAGGCCATTCTATCCTTTAATTCTTTTGATACTTTTAGCAATAAATAAATAGATATTTACTTATGTTTTCCTAGAGTATTGACCAAATCCGCTCAGTAGTTTCCAGTGTATCTACTCTCGGAAGTTGTCAATAGAAACGCCTCAACTTGCAAGACTCGAGGTATTTTCGTGGAGTACGTAGCCAATATTATGCGTCATCCCTGTTACATAGGCCGTTCGGATTCCGAGAGGAAAATCAAAGAGATAGATGAGGTATTATTTGAGAAATGTATATGTTACGCTGACTGATGCAACCCGTCCCTTGTGCTAATATTTTATTAACATATTTCCCGTTAGTTAGGGCTCATCTTGAGTATGCGTGTAATGTATGGGTCGATAAGTGTTGCTTTCGGGAATTAGAAAAGGTGCAGTGCAAGGCGATGCGTTTTCTGAAGCATTGCTACAAAAAATCAGTGAGCGTTACGTAGATGGTTCGGAACGCAATTTGGGAATCCTTAGAGAATAGAAGATTTAAACAAAGGATTAATTTACTGGATAAGTTCAAAGAAAGCACGTTCAGAGATGATGTAGCCGATAGAATGCGTCCTCCCTGTTACATAGGCCGTTTTCAAACTGCAAGAAAAATCAGGGAAATCGATGGGAGAATGAATCGACTCAAGAACTCATTTTTTCTGCGAACGATACGCGAGAGTAATCGATTAGGGAAAGAAAGTTATAGTGTATGCACCCCCTGCCACACGCCGAAAGGCGGCTTGCAGGGTATATATGTAGATGTAGAAAAGTTGGTCACTAAAAATAACGAACATGGCAGCGTTGCAGATGGCAGCATGGAGAGAAAATGTTTTGTTTAAAATGGAAACGGAGATAGAAGTGGGTGGGGAAGGTATTTAAAGGGGTTGTATTAGTAGGAAAAGTACCCGTGAAGGTAAGACTCTAAAGGAGAGGTAATAGGTAAGCCAAACACAAAATAATATGTTGGGTGAAATAAAGGGAGGAATTTTTTAAGTAAAACTACCGAAGGAAGTAACCTTAATTGAGAATATTAGAAACCAATTGAGGATAAGCAGATGGTCCGTCCGCAGAAACGAAACTTTTAAATTCAATCCCAATCCGTGGGCTCATTGATTTACTGCGAAGAACCTCGCCAGCGTAGAAGTTAACCGATGATAAATTGAATCCAAATCAATTGTATTACGGATATCCGATTTTTTATTGGGAAGTTAAGTAATGGAGGCGGACGGAATTGAACCTGGTTTACCAGCCGATTTCATGCCCTTTAACTCTTAACGTCCTCACCTCCAGATACGTGCCGCATTTCACCTTATCTTCGCTGAGTTATTAAGGGAACTCCCACAAGAAATAGGAGAAAATTAAAGGAGATGGCGCCATGTGCACTAATCCTAGGAACCAATCGATTCCATCTGCGGAACAATTAATCTTTTATCTCTCGCAACGGTGACCATTCTTGCGCTCACGCTCTTTCCATTCCGCACCAACGCTTCTCTGCTCCCTCTACCACCGCGCACCACCTCCCCTTATCATCCATTTTCTCATTTCTGCTCCCACAATCTCTCTTGATGTTAAAGAGAATGTTAATGTTTCTCATGTCATCTTTCTTGCGATTCATAGGGTTTTAAAGTAAAGTATAATTTAGAAATTTTGCTTCGATTAAACCAATAAGTACCCATTTAAAATTTTAATTGAATACTACATATTTCTGCTGTAAAATATCGAAATGGGGAACAAAAAAATCAGGATAGAAATGATTTCGGATTTTCTTGTCCTTTACTTTGTAATAAATTTCTTCAGATCAGTTCAAAGAAATCACAATATGACTTCGTCCACAGAAAATATATTTGAAAAAACACGACCAGTTTCCAAGATTTTACCTCAGGAAGAAATGCTTTAATAGAGGGGTTTTAATAGTAAACATTTAAGCATTAGTAAGCACAAGGAATTTCTTCCGGTTGCCTGGAGATGAAGAAGAACCCTCGAAACCGGTCGTGTTTTTTTCAAATATATTTTCTGTGGACGAAGTCATACTGTGATTTCTTTCAACTAATCACGGAGAAGTTACACGAAATATCTCCAGAATTAATTAGTTAATTTTCTTCAGATTGAGAATGGCAAGTTATCGAAAATCGTACTCATTCTAATTCTATACTGTGGAAATTAAGGGTTCAATTAATTTTTATCTATAGACAATTTTTGACTGCATTAGATACTGATTCCATACTATATTTCGAATATAAACAAAAGGTTACTTATACGGAAGAAAATTCACTTGTAAAGTTAAGTCTACTTAAAAAATTCAAAACTCAGTTCCATTTTCTCCAATCTGTTTTTTCTTGCTATATCATAGTATCCATAACAACGTGAAATTTATAAGAAAAAGAAGGTTGGAACGCGGCTGTATATGAATTAGAGTTTATTAGCTGTTTATGAATTACACTCCGTAAGCCGTCTTTCGGCAAGCGGGACTCGCGCTCAGAGACAATCGGGAAGCTCCGGATTACCGATTTCTGGGAAGGCCCAATGTGCATTTCAGAGACAACGCCTCCATCCTCAGGGGGTCTCCACAAAGGAAGTGACTCACTTCCTCACTTCTCACTCGTGAACTCATTTCCTTTGTGGAAACCCCCTGAGAATGGGAGCCTTGCTTCCGAAATGATCATTGGGCTTCCCAGAAATCGGTAATTCGTAGCTTCCCGTTTGTCTCTGAGCGCGAGTTCCGCTTGCCGAAAGACGGCTTACGGAGTGATTTTAAAACTCTAACGTGAAATTTATTCCTTCACTTAAATCAAGCTGTTGTTTCATTTTCAAAGATGGAAGTACATTCATTCAAATATTCACACATCGATAAATCAACTGTTATGGTATCCTATTTTAAACATTTAAGATTATATTCTTCAGCATTTCAAATAAATTTCAACGATCGCGCAGGAAGAAATTATTATTTCGATATCAACATGAATGATTACTTCCTCATTCAAAATTAAATTAGTTATTGGTTTGAAGTGAATTTTTGCATTAGAACAGTGTGTGCAAGCATATTTCTGTGTACGATTTTCGGATAGCCTTTCTCCTCTGTTAGATATTGGAAAGTTTTTTTCGTGTGAGGTTCATATCTCCGCGAACGGTCTCGTCGTTATTGACTTGCTCCCTGGATGATAAACACCATCGAACGGTGAAAATTTCATCTTTTCGTTTGATTAATCTCTTCGAAATGAAACGATCGACGACACATATTTTTTATCATACATCCAACGCAAATGTTAAATATGACTTTTCAATATTAATATTTGATGTTCAGGGTGTTGAATTGAGTGATATTTTTAATGCAACTAGCACAAAAATATTATTAACTCTTACATCTTAAGGGAGGTTATGCTATATTATAACCTATGGTACGCTTGCCCAAAGTGGGAAGTGAGAGATTTTTTTTGGCATGCGGAACTCTATCTTAATATGTATTCAATGCTTAAAAATGAAGCACCTATGTGTAAAGTATTCAGCCCGAAGGCCGATTGGGACCTCATCCCCTCTACCATCAGCTACGAAGAGGTAGGAGAAGGAAATGAGGCTTACTAGGCAAGATGAGGAGTGAGGTAGTTTGCCATTGCTTTCCTCACTGAGAATGCTATAAGCAGAACAAGCCCACGTTGGTGATGCACAATGACTCTACGAGTAACACTTTTCGTAATATTGCTTAAGGAGAATCCTTAATTAAGCCATTATTCAGCATGACTCTTACCTCATTAGCTTTCATATCATCACGTCCATGAACAAAACTGAGACAATAGTTACATTTTTCTTTATCCCATATCAAAAGACAAATGAAGCACCAGAATAAATAAATGTTCTCTTATATTCCACAAAGTAAGGGCCTTCTCGGTGAATTTAAAACGTGGATTCTGTTTATTAATAAAGATAGTTAACGATTTTTTATGTAAATAACTTCTTAATACCTTTTTTGACATTACGAAAAAGATAATATGATTATCTCACTCTATAGGCACACATTAACATATAAGTTCTTTATGTTTAACAAATGTGGCACTCCTGCCTCAAAAGGTTAGCCATCTCTGGTCAATACTACGGCGTCAAGAAAATTTAGGCGATAAATAAACATACGTCTATGTCAAAGTAACCGTTAATTAACTCAATTGTTAGAAGCTGGCTCTAAGTCATGTGGCGTAGGAAGTGTTAGGAAATGTAACTATCCCAGCACTAGGTTTATGAAAATGATTTAAATCCAGAATAATTGTAATCGGATTTCAAGAATAATGGGGATCTGGTTAACGTAGCATAAGATCACCGTATCCAAAATCATCCCCGAGCAATAATATAACATAATATGTAAACAAAGACGCAAGGGAAGTTTATCCACAGCATCTACATCTACATAAGTACCCTGCAAGCCGCATTTCGGCGTGTGGCAGGGGGTGCAAGCGCCATGTCTCTACTTCGCTAATCGATTGCTTTCGCGTATCGTTCGCGGAAAAAATGAAATCTTGAAACGACCTGTTCTAGCATCTATTTCTCTGAATTTCCTCGCACTTTCAGAACGGCCTATATAACATGGGGGACGCATTATGTCAGCTACATCATCTGTGAACCTGCTTTCTCTCGATTTATTAAGTAGATTTATCCTCTGTTTAAGCCTTCTATCTTCTAAAGATTCCCATCCCGCGTCCTGGCGCAAATGGACGAAACTCGCCTACGACCACGGCTTGCTGTAAAAAAATTAATTGATATTTCCTGATTTTGTCGGAAACCTGTTCGCAAGCGAGAGAAGGAAAAGAGAACCCGTGCACGTGACTTGTTATTTTACGCCTTCGAACTTTACCTCGCGCTTCATACTCCTATGACTTTCTTCCGCATTCCGCGTCTGTCTCTTTTGTTTTCCGCAGTCGCCGCAAATCTTCCGCCGGACTACTCCTTTCCCTAATTTCACACTTCCTTTTCTCAGAACGTCGACTCTCTCTCCTCCGTTTCGCCGCTTTCACCCTAAGAAAACATTTTTAATTTCACTTTCACGCCATCCCCTAGCCTGCACTCGCCCAGATTAAAAATGGCGGAGAAGATAAAATTTTCTCCAACGAGTGCATAGGCATACGTTTCTTACGCCGTGCCTCGCCGGTGATCTTGGATACCATCATGAAACAGCGAAGTAATTATTCGGTAAAATATTAAGTTTAAAAGGCTTTTGGAGACAAACCCTATTCGTTATATATTCCACAAAGTGGATACAGTTGAATTTGTAGATAATTAAGTTGTTGAAATAGAAAATTTGGTTGTCATGGTATCAAATCATGGTTGTTTGATTATATTTTACGGTTGTTTGTTTTTTAAAAGCTGCTCTGTTTCCGGTGTCAAAGAAAAACAAGAATATTATCAGCAGCTTAAAACGAGTGACTTAAATTTTGTTTATCTTGGAGATGCATTACAAATGTAAATGATAGGATTTTATAAAGGTTACCTGCTGCATTAAAAAGTATTTGGTGGTAAAATTGTGATAGTATAAATTCTTTTTCGTTTAGAAGTAGCTGGAGTGTTGTATTTGAAATGTACTTTAAAAATTAAATAATAAATCAGTGGTGCATTTTTAACAATATCTGGTTCCATTACGTGATGACCATTTTGCTTATTGTATTCAGTTCGACTTATATTATTACATTCAAGTTGACTGGATTTCTTAACAATACGATACGTATACAATGTAAGGGAAGTTAAATATAAATACCACTAGTAATTTTATTGTTTTCCTTCTTGTGAAATATTTGAGGATTTATTACTTTTTTCTTTTTGATGAACTATCCGTTGAAGACTAAATTGCTAATTTTCTGTAAGCTCATAAATAAATGAGCAATCAATGCGTTTCAGAAAATGAGAAAGGTAATTCTAAAATATTACAGCGCTCGACTTACATCCATATTTAAATTTATGTTAATAACAGAGTTGAATTGATCGTTATTATGATGTTTGAGTTCCTGCTACCATACATTGAGTATAGTGATGTTTTTCGTTTGTTTCATGGTACAGGATAGAGGGAAAGGAACCTTTGGTTTAATTTTATATCTCTTGATTATAGTTGCGATGTCATTAAAGCTACTGAGGTATGAATAGTACTGAACGAGACTTAATTTAGACCCCTGCAAATTGAATACTATGTAAGGTATTATCAGAGGGGCACTGTGCAGCCTGTGTGTGGACTTATGCTAATTAAAGGCTCTCTCATTGAGGAAATTAAAGAGAAACTGCCTCACTCTTCAAGGGAAAGGATAAAGGTGACATCGCTCGTAAAGGCTTGCACCTAAGAAATGGACGTGAAAAAAATGCGAGAGGATAGAGACTTGAACCCGGGATTCCCAGAATCAATTTTTGACCTTGTCAGAATTTCTTCATGTCTGTTTTTCCTTGGGCAAAATGAGGAGTTAGGTAAAAACAATGAGGAGTGAGGTAAAAACAAAATGAGGAGTTGGGTAAAACATCACTCCTCATTTTGTTTAGTAAGCCGCTTTCGCTCTCAAATATTGATTCGTCTCCATACCGGACTCAGCGCTGAATTCTATAGCGATCATCCTTTCCATCTTCTAATTATAAACTCCCCCTTTACATTTTCCTCTCCCAGCTAGCATTTTTCGACTTTTGTATCCTTTCTTTTCCTTATGTGAGGCGTTTCTCCCCTTTCTTAATTCCCCTTTTCCTTCTTTCGGTAACATCCGCTCAATTAGTGTTCCTTCCGATTGACCTTCGCCAAGAATTATCCTTTCCTTTCTTAATTCCTCCATTCTCCCTTTCATCCCCTTTCTTCTTCCTCAACTAACTTTCACCCAAGAAAAAATGGTTCATCCATTTCTTCACCACTTAGTTTTTTCCCTAGCTCTCCTTTATCCTGAGCTCGGATCCAACCAGCTGTGGAAGGTCCAGTTGTTTAGGTAAAATAGTTTTCAAGTTTTAGCGGTCTACTGTTTTTCTACGATCTCCAGTAATTTATGTTGAAAAGAGTATGATATAACAAGACACATTTAAAAAATTTTAAAACTGTGTGTGTGTGAAGAGCCGCGCCCAGCCTATCTTAAACTTAAATATCAATCCCATACAGTTGCTGATTTGCATCTAAAAATTATTTGGTAATAATTTGAAAAACCATTGTTTTTAAGTTCGTTCCCCAGCTTACATTGGTCACAAAACATCAGTAACAATTACTTATGCCTATCCCGTATGTTGGCATAGTGACTGATCATTATGAGCTAACAGTTCACGTCACTTATGAGCATCATCATCTCAGCAGCAACAGTCATCGGAAGTGTCAATAAAACGTGCAAAGCTATTTGCAAATCAGGAAAGACTTCGATCAAATCCTAGTAAACACACATTCCAAAACCTGAAGAAGATTTATTCATGGTTCAAGAAAATCTCTTCTTTATTTCAATTCTTCGATTGAATCCACTATGATTGCACATCTTAGACTCACAGGACGGCGTGGTTCTCTGTGTGTGTTTACGTACACATTCATATATGTAATTTGATGAAATAACTTGGTTTAGTTTAAAGCGAGAGATAATACAATACTGCGACCGGTTTAGGCTAATTAATTTGATTTGAAATCCAGTGGAACGTCACTTAAAAATATGTATATAAGAAATATGTATATAAAAAATATGTATATAATGTCCACAGGTTCACATATACGATCATGGTTTTGATGTTGGACCTCTCCAACCACATAACTGAGATGGTGTGGCTAACGCGGAAACCAAGGAATTTTAAGAGCTAGCCGAAATAGTGAATTTCTTAGACTTTCTTAGAATTTTATCATATTTTTTATTATTCTTCTGCTTCGTGATAACTTAATATGTCTAAACCGCTTGCAAAGCACTAAATAAACCTTCGTGGATAATAGTAGTGCTTAATAGCGTACTTCATATTAAAATGCAACTTCAGAATGTAACGGGTTCCTCGATGGATTATAGCAAAGATGTGTAATAGAGATTAGAGGTCTCCATAAGGCGATTTTTTCGGCCCAGGCCCGCTCACAAATTTGCCTGAAACCAATCCAACCCAAACAGAGGAAAATATTAGCTCTCAGGACCGAAATTTTCTCAAATCTGCAAAATCGCATACAGTATTTGGTAAAAACAGGAAAAATACCCTTGGTCTTTGATGAAAAGAAAGATATTTCCCACGAATTACTTACGTATTTAGATTTTGGATGTGGGTGATTAGGACTGAAAATAGCATATGACGGTGTTTTCCAAGAGTTTTATTGTTTCAAGTTCCATCTCCTCGAAACAGCCAAGTTTGCCAAGAGGCAAAACGTTTGTTANGATTTATATTGAGGTTAAGGTCGTACTCCAAAAATAAAATTTTCTTGATAAAAATAAATACGTCTTAAACGGACATATGTTTCCGTTATTATGTCCACTTTAAAAACGTATACAAACTGAATTTAGATACACAATCATCCCTGCCTTAGCCGAAAGAACCCCTCATAGCCAGTATTCGAACCAGGAACCTTTGTTTAGAAGGGCAGTATGCCAACCAATCCACCAACAATATCGGCATGAAGGTAAAAATAGTGTTTTTCTATATGCAAATCTTTTCTGAAACAGCTTTAGTTAAATTTCACGTCTTCGCATTTTTATCTGCGATAACACATTTGATGAAGTAGTAAGGAGACCCTTTAAACACGTACTTAATCTCAATGAAAGTGAAACTTCAACGGGACAGCTTAAAATTTAAAGAGTTCGCACAGAATTACTTCCGTGTCCCAATCTCTGAATTTGACCAGAGTTGAGCATTGACCTTTGGTCAAAGTTATACGGAAAATGGCGGGTATAGAATAAAGTTGAAATCTGACAACTGTAATTTGATTTATTGCTTCATTATCCGGAGTTAAAGATAGGTTCATTCTAATAAATCACAGAGCCCTTGTATCGGTTGCCTTAAATCGCTGTATCGAATCAGAGAAAGGTAAGAAAGAAAATTATTGCGAATCTATAACACCTTGCGTGTGGTTTCTGTCCAACTTTACTTTCGAGGGCTGCATTAGGGACGAATAAGTAATAGGAAAAAGGTCCGAAAGTCTCAAATCGTAGAAAATGATTTCCACGAAATGATTCGGGGTGCGTTCAGAATAAGATATGGAAATGAATAAATTCTGAATGTCTTCTTTAGCAGTTGAAAATATTTCCTTCGGATATTTCTGAAAGAAAAGAGGAAGTAGGGGAAATCTTTAGAGAAATATATTTTCAAAAGATATGTTTAACCTATACGTAGATGCGTTGACTCTGCTTGAATTGTAGTTGTTGGAAACAATTCCGAAATCAAGGAAAAACTATTCTTCTAGCAATGAAATATAAATTAAAATTCATTACATATAGGTAGCGTATTATTTGCGGGGTGTCAGCATGTTATAATAAAAAAATATTAGACATTTGAAAATATTAAATCTTATACTATTAAATACGCAAACCCGTTCAAACACCAGTTTATATTTGTAAAAAAATTCACGCATAAAACATTTGACTCGTGGTGAGAAGGCTCTTTTTCATAGGTTACTAGCATAGGAATTTGGCAATTTTAACTGGTAATGATTAACTAATCTCTGTATGTTAACCGCTTAACTAATTTACCAATAACTTGAAGACGAATACTCGCGGTAAATGGTCCATAATAGGATCTTACTTGCTGGATCATCAGGTGATACTTTTAAAATCTCAAATTACATTTTTTGTCAGGGAAAGGACATCGAATAACCAATATACTGTGGAAAATACAAAGTTGTACCTCTTATTCCAACCAGCATTCAAATTTTCGTGGAGATTGAGCCAAGAACTTAAAATAAGTATAGGAAAAGTGCTTTAGATCAAAATATGTAGGAGACGAATATTTCTCGATGCCATTTGCATTATGGTAAAATCAGCGGCAAATCCAGAGGGGGAGCGATTGTATTCTCTGGTTGACTTCTCAGAATAGACAGCTTTCTTTAGCGACGAAGAGCTAAAAACTAAACTCGAGTACCACGAGCCATCTGTACAGAATTGCAGTGATTTATTTATATTTATCGTTAAATAGCATTCTGAAATGTTAAAAGTTGAGAACGAAAGTACTAAGAATACTTATTGTTACATTAGGGTAGTCCTTATTTTTGAAAGTTGGAAATTCTTTCGCAGATTTACGCCCTCTAAATTTGTTCCATATGGTAAGATAATAAACCGTGTAAAATATTATTGCAATTAAGGTTGTAAATTTCAACTTTTTTGGACGTTTTTCGGTTATCAAAGATGATTACGAGGTCTTTCTGTCCTTTAATTTTTTTGATACTTTTACTAATAAATAAATAGTTACGTACTGATTTTTTCCTATAGTATTGACAAAATCTGCCTAGTAGTTTCCATGATTCGGACCGGGTCCGAACTTTCGAACTGAAAACTTTTCTGTTTCTGACACTCGTAAACCTGTATATTTAATTCTAGGTTGTTGTAGCGTAGTAAAGGCCCTGAGTTGAAATTGTACCTCAAAAACGGAAAAAAAATTAATCAATGCAGGGGTAGCGAAACATTTACAGTCATGCCTCAATTATTTCACTTGATTTTGCACGCGCCATACAAACAATGGTTATTATTATTACTAAGGTCTTTATTGAGGCGAGATTGATACAAAAAAGTCTCTTCTTCCATCTAACCTGTCGTAAATGTTATTACTAAAACATGAATAAATTTGTAAATAGAAATAGAGAGAGAAAAAAACTTAAGAAGAATTTGGAGACTATTGAAATTTCTAAAAGCGACAAAAATTTTCTTACTAATGAATATGTCTTCCCTAATGTCTCCCCCCTCCTCTCACTACCTGCTACTTTGTTTCCTTCTCCCCACCCACCCATACCTCCCCCCCCTCTCTCATCTCCTATATAATGTCACCAATATTGTATTTCCTCACCAGAAGATGTTAATTCGTTAACGAAACCGGTCGTGAAAATAAAAGAAATTCCCGTGGAAGTTACTAAGTTTCATTCCTTCTGAAATGTCTCCTCCATTCCACCAAGTGACGCTTGACCACATCAATTTTATTATAGAAGCAGGTACGGCTACGCAAGCAAAACTTTATAGGAAATACTCAGTGAAATTCAGAGCAGCTTCCTTGAACATTTACTTTATAAATAAGTGTCTGAGATTTGGCGTGTTCCCGAAATTTGTGACTATCAAATCCAGTTCCTCCTCGGCAGCAGCTCGACAGGCCATCACCTCAGCAAAGATCATTTGGCTGAAGAAGGAGTTGAAGACCTGGTTTTCACGGAGAGATGCCCTCTCACACTACTTGTGCCTTCTTCACACCGAGATTCTTCATTCTCTGCATTGGACCGAATGGCTTCTTCTCGACGATTGGGTGAGATCGAAAGTTAGTGAATTCTCCCTCGACAAATTCAAAACCATCAACCGCAAACTTAATTCCTTGCGTCACATCAAGGAGCACAATCAGTCCCGTAAGTCAAGTGTTCCCTCGACTCATCAGTTTCATCCTCGTGTGATAAATCTATCTAACATCTCTCTCCCCAAATTTTCCTTGGACATTTTAAACCTTGGCTTAAAATTTTCCCCACCGTCCATACTCAATACTTCGACGATAGAAAGTCTGGCAGCGGACTGTGAAATTGCGCTTGACAAAGAAAGTATAGCAGTTAAACACACAGTGGCAGAGTGCATCCGCAAAAGTGTTATCTCCGGCAGTAATATCTCCCGTGCACCACATCACATTTCACGCCTAGAAAAAGAAACAAAATGTTTTCTAAAAGACAATAATCTCCTGGTGCAAAAAGCTGATAAAGGACAATGTGTGATCGTAATGGATAGAGATATTTACATCGAAAAGTGTATGGATTTCATCAAAAACAACCAAATTGTGCCCCTCCACAAAGATCCAACCACCAAATTCCAGGCGACCCTACGAAAAATGTTGAGTAAGATATCGATTTTCACCGCCGGTGAGAAGTACAACATTATCACCATGAATCCACTTCCTCCTCGTTTTTTCGGCCTCCCTAAGCTACATAAACAAGGACATCCCATAAGACCCGTAGTCTCCGGAATTTCGTCACCTGCCCACCAACTGGCGTTCAAATTGAATAATATTATAAGAGATGCTACAGCATTTTCTCCGAAGTATGGGATTAGAAATTCGTTTGACCTGGCCAACGAATTGAGCGCTAAGACCTTTCCTCAAGACGCACACTTAGTCTCTTTCGACATAAAAAATCTTTTCTCCTCAATACCCCGAACAGATTGCATAGAAACCCTGAAAGATCTACTATCCAGTTGCAATATTTCCTCAGAAAGTTTGAATGAGATTATGCAGTTAGTGTCGGAGTGCATCTCTCAGAACTACTTTTTGTTCGATGGAACTTACTACGCACAACAAGAAGGCTTAGCTATGGGATCCCCACTGTCACCCCTTTTGGCTGAAATCTTTCTAAACTCATTGGAAAATAAACTCTTTTCTTCCACAAATCCACTATTGGAAGACTGTTTATTCTGGCGCCGATATGTGGACGATGTATTCTGCATATGGAAAGGAACGAGTGAACACCTGAATGACTTCCTGGACCTGCTGAATTCCCTCCACAATTCTTTGATCTTCACCATGGAACACTCAGAGGAGGGATGCCTTAACTTCTTGGACTTATCCATCACCCTTAAAAACGAAACCCCTACCTTTGCCATTTACCGCAAACCTTCCTATACCGACCATGTCATCCCCTACAATTCCTCCCATCATCATTCGCATAAACTTGCCGCTTTCCACTCCATGATTAACCGCCTGACCCAGATTCCCCTTTCCTCTGAAGAATTCAACAGAGAATTCAACACAATTAAACAAATAGCTCTCCACAACGGATACAAGGAATGTTTAGTGGAACGCCTCCTGAAGCGGAGACTCAAGAACATCGCTTCCCGGAGAATCACCCCTTCCCTAGAGAGCCCCAACCGTCCTCAGACATCATGGAGGAGATTTCCATTCTTAGGAAATCTTTCCTACCGCCTGCAGAGAATACTCCCCGAGCATATCCGCCCTGCCTTTTACACCCCCAGGAACCTGAGGACGCTCTGCACCGCCAAGGATAGGAGAGACCCTGACTCCCTCAGCGGGGTATACAAACTGTCCTGCAACGACTGCCCCTGCCATTATATCGGTCAATCTGGGAGGTCATTAAGGACAAGAGCCTCCGAGCACAGACGTTGCCATCGCACTGGGGGTCCGGGTTCTGCCTTTGCAGATCACCTAATCGCAGAAAAACACACCAGCGATTTCATCCCTCGTCTACTACACAAAGCAGAAAAAGGACGCCGCTTAAATGCCCTGGAGACTATTGAAATTTCTAAGAGCGACAAAAATTTTCTTACTAATGATTATGTCTTCCCTAATGTCTCCCCCCTCCTCTCACTACCTGCTACTTTGTTTCCTTCTCCCCACCCACCCATACCTCCCCCCCCTCTCTCATCTCCTATATAATGTCACCAATATTGTATTTCCTCACCAGAAGATGTTAATTCGTTAACGAAACCGGTCGTGAAAATAAAAGAAATTCCCGTGGAAGTTACTAAGTTTCATTCCTTCTGAAATGTCTCCTCCATTCCACCAAGTGACGCTTGACCACATCAATTTTATTATAGAAGCAGGTACGGCTACGCAAGCAAAACTTTATAGGAAATACTCAGTGAAATTCAGAGCAGCTTCCTTGAACATTTACTTTATAAATAAGTGTCTGAGATTTGGCGTGTTCCCGAAATTTGTGACTATCAAATCCAGTTCCTCCTCGGCAGCAGCTCGACAGGCCATCACCTCAGCAAAGATCATTTGGCTGAAGAAGGAGTTGAAGACCTGGTTTTCACGGAGAGATGCCCTCTCACACTACTTGTGCCTTCTTCACACCGAGATTCTTCATTCTCTGCATTGGACCGAATGGCTTCTTCTCGACGATTGGGTGAGATCGAAAGTTAGTGAATTCTCCCTCGACAAATTCAAAACCATCAACCGCAAACTTAATTCCTTGCGTCACATCAAGGAGCACAATCAGTCCCGTAAGTCAAGTGTTCCCTCGACTCATCAGTTTCATCCTCGTGTGATAAATCTATCTAACATCTCTCTCCCCAAATTTTCCTTGGACATTTTAAACCTTGGCTTAAAATTTTCCCCACCGTCCATACTCAATACTTCGACGATAGAAAGTCTGGCAGCGGACTGTGAAATTGCGCTTGACAAAGAAAGTATAGCAGTTAAACACACAGTGGCAGAGTGCATCCGCAAAAGTGTTATCTCCGGCAGTAATATCTCCCGTGCACCACATCACATTTCACGCCTAGAAAAAGAAACAAAATGTTTTCTAAAAGACAATAATCTCCTGGTGCAAAAAGCTGATAAAGGACAATGTGTGATCGTAATGGATAGAGATATTTACATCGAAAAGTGTATGGATTTCATCAAAAACAACCAAATTGTGCCCCTCCACAAAGATCCAACCACCAAATTCCAGGCGACCCTACGAAAAATGTTGAGTAAGATATCGATTTTCACCGCCGGTGAGAAGTACAACATTATCACCATGAATCCACTTCCTCCTCGTTTTTTCGGCCTCCCTAAGCTACATAAACAAGGACATCCCATAAGACCCGTAGTCTCCGGAATTTCGTCACCTGCCCACCAACTGGCGTTCAAATTGAATAATATTATAAGAGATGCTACAGCATTTTCTCCGAAGTATGGGATTAGAAATTCGTTTGACCTGGCCAACGAATTGAGCGCTAAGACCTTTCCTCAAGACGCACACTTAGTCTCTTTCGACATAAAAAATCTTTTCTCC
Organism: Ladona fulva; assembly: GCA_000376725.2. Taxonomy (NCBI): domain Eukaryota; kingdom Metazoa; phylum Arthropoda; class Insecta; order Odonata; family Libellulidae; genus Ladona; species Ladona fulva. The sequence goes on from KZ308120.1 coordinate 593,141, forward strand.
TCAATACCCCGAACAGATTGCATAGAAACCCTGAAAGATCTACTATCCAGTTGCAATATTTCCTCAGAAAGTTTGAATGAGATTATGCAGTTAGTGTCGGAGTGCATCTCTCAGAACTACTTTTTGTTCGATGGAACTTACTACGCACAACAAGAAGGCTTAGCTATGGGATCCCCACTGTCACCCCTTTTGGCTGAAATCTTTCTAAACTCATTGGAAAATAAACTCTTTTCTTCCACAAATCCACTATTGGAAGACTGTTTATTCTGGCGCCGATATGTGGACGATGTATTCTGCATATGGAAAGGAACGAGTGAACACCTGAATGACTTCCTGGACCTGCTGAATTCCCTCCACAATTCTTTGATCTTCACCATGGAACACTCAGAGGAGGGATGCCTTAACTTCTTGGACTTATCCATCACCCTTAAAAACGAAACCCCTACCTTTGCCATTTACCGCAAACCTTCCTATACCGACCATGTCATCCCCTACAATTCCTCCCATCATCATTCGCATAAACTTGCCGCTTTCCACTCCATGATTAACCGCCTGACCCAGATTCCCCTTTCCTCTGAAGAATTCAACAGAGAATTCAACACAATTAAACAAATAGCTCTCCACAACGGATACAAGGAATGTTTAGTGGAACGCCTCCTGAAGCGGAGACTCAAGAACATCGCTTCCCGGAGAATCACCCCTTCCCTAGAGAGCCCCAACCGTCCTCAGACATCATGGAGGAGATTTCCATTCTTAGGAAATCTTTCCTACCGCCTGCAGAGAATACTCCCCGAGCATATCCGCCCTGCCTTTTACACCCCCAGGAACCTGAGGACGCTCTGCACCGCCAAGGATAGGAGAGACCCTGACTCCCTCAGCGGGGTATACAAACTGTCCTGCAACGACTGCCCCTGCCATTATATCGGTCAATCTGGGAGGTCATTAAGGACAAGAGCCTCCGAGCACAGACGTTGCCATCGCACTGGGGGTCCGGGTTCTGCCTTTGCAGATCACCTAATCGCAGAAAAACACACCAGCGATTTCATCCCTCGTCTACTACACAAAGCAGAAAAAGGACGCCGCTTAAATGCCCTGGAGACTATTGAAATTTCTAAGAGCGACAAAAATTTTCTTACTAATGATTATGTCTTCCCTAATGTCTCCCCCCTCCTCTCACTACCTGCTACTTTGTTTCCTTCTCCCCACCCACCCATACCTCCCCCCCCTCTCTCATCTCCTATATAATGTCACCAATATTGTATTTCCTCACCAGAAGATGTTAATTCGTTAACGAAACCGGTCGTGAAAATAAAAGAAATTCCCGTGGAAGTTACTAAGTTTCATTCCTTCTGAAATGTCTCCTCCATTCCACCAAGTGACGCTTGACCACATCAATTTTAAGAATTTGAAGATGTAATAAACCGAAGTAGTAACTTAGGAAAAAATCTCTACAGCAGGAAAACACCCACGGAGGAGGGAGGTGTGAAAAGCCTGCGCAAACCTACTGATACTACAAGCTAAAAGATGCGTAGAAAACTGTGTATACAAAAATCACTTAAGCAGTTCTGTAACAATAATTCACTAAAACTAATTCACAAAAGCATTAAAGAAATATGGTTATGAGGTAACCGATAATTATTAACTATAATGAATGTGGCTTAACAATAATTATTAACTATAATTCTAGTCTTAATTGATAGGTTATGTTACGTGTGTTGTGTATATAGATAAGTATGTACATATGAGTATATATATACAAAAGTATTATAAATTACTTTTAATACTTCTCTAGATTCAATGTGCCACTTACAATCTTATGTATTGTATGAGTAACTTTTGGTAGGCATCTGAAGAGCATCCTTATACCAAGATCAAAACAGGAAACTACGGAATCCTGAAATTGTGAAAAATTGAGTATAATCAATAAAAATCGATTTATATTGAGGTTAAGGTCGTCGTACTCCAAAAATAAAATTTTCTTGATAAAAATAAATACGTCTTAAACGGACATATGTTTCCGTTATTATGTCCACTTTAAAAACGTATACAAACTGAATTTAGATACACAATCATCCCTGCCTTAGCCGAAAGAACCCCTCATAGCCAGTATTCGAACCAGGAACCTTTGTTTAGAAGGGCAGTATGCCAACCAATCCACCAACAATATCGGCATGAAGGTAAAAATAGTGTTTTTCTATATGCAAATCTTTTCTGAAACAGCTTTAGTTAAATTTCACGTCTTCGCATTTTTATCTGCGATAACACATTTGATGAAGTAGTAAGGAGACCCTTTAAACACGTACTTAATCTCAATGAAAGTGAAACTTCAACGGGACAGCTTAAAATTTAAAGAGTTCACACAGAATTACTTCCGTGTCCCAATCTCTGAATTTGACCAGAGTTGAGCATTGACCTTTGGTCAAAGTTATACGGAAAATGGCGGGTATAGAATAAAGTTGAAATCTGACAACTGTAATTTGATTTATTGCTTCATTATCCGGAGTTAAAGATAGCTTCATTCTAATAAATCACAGAGCCCTTGTATCGGTTGCCTTAAATCGCTGTATCGAATCAGAGAAAGGTAAGAAAGAAAATTATTGCGAATCTATAACACCTCGCGTGTGGTTTCTGTCCAACTTTACTTTCGAGGGCTGCATTAGGGACGAATAAGTAATAGGAAAAAGGTCCGAAAGTCTCAAATCGTAGAAAATGATTTCCACGAAATGATTCGGGGTGCGTTCAGAATAAGATATGGAAATGAATAAATTCTGAATGTCTTCTTTAGCAGTTGAAAATATTTCCTTCGGATATTTCTGAAAGAAAAGAGGAAGTAGGGGAAATCTTTAGAGAAATATATTTTCAAAAGATATGTTTAACCTATACGTAGATGCGTTGACTCTGCTTGAATTGTAGTTGTTGGAAACAATTCCGAAATCAAGGAAAAACTATTCTTCTAGCAATGAAATACACGTACGGTCAGAAATACCAAATTTGTCGGAAATCACTTCATATAAATTACAATTCATTACATATAGTGGCATAAATACCGATAAATAGAAAGAGAACTGTATATTGATGAATCTTTTACATGATTTATTAGTTTCATAGGCAAAAATTATATATGGAACGGAAATTTTAAATTAAAAAACGTCGACTGAAATATCGTAGCATTTTTCAATTCGGCATGGCTGCGTTTACGTAAGGAATACCGTGGTGATAACTCGATAAAGTCACAAGTCAATTTAAGCAATATCTTTACATTTCATATTTTAAAACGTGAAAATCGGATGGCTCCAAATGTATAGGGAATTAAACTTTCCAGAACGGAGGATATAACAAGTCTTTAGAATATGTTCATAATCCAACGCTCATTTAAGGACAATATTACATTTTATCCTGTTTTAACTGGTATTTAATATGCGAAATAACTGTGTTTGAAATGCATTGAAGCGACATCAGGGTTATTTATTGATGATGATGGCACAGTCTCATATTTAAACAAATAAACGCATGTAACTTGTAATTATCTGTCAGAACTCTATGTACTGCATAATTACTCAGATAAGAAGACGATATATGATGATATATTTATATGGTGTCAAGAAGAGTTTCTTTCCGGATACTAAATCAAATAATTACTGGTTTAAAGTAGTCACTTATGTCCCCTACTCAAGCATTTCTAGTACCTTATTCAGTCTAAGGAAATTTTGAACCTCAAACCCTCAAGCCCAGGATGGGGAATGAGGCCTACAAGGGAGATGAGGAGTGAGGTAATTTGCTTTACCACCATCCTCAAATAGCCTTAATTCTTTACATCGAACATGTCCACAATGTGCATGCAAGTGCAGCACAACCTCGTGAGTAATGGCTTTCAGAACACTCATTAAGTAATTTCAAAACGTATACCATTTCTCAACATAAAAAATGCTCCAGTATCTTTAAAATTATCAAAGTCATAAACGAGTCCCAAGCTTAAGTAAATGAAAGAAACATTTTTCTCTAGCTTGTATCGAAAGGCTAATGAAAAATATCACATTCAGTAAGATATTATAGAAGATATAATATTACACTGAAAGAATTACGTAGTAATATTTTTCCATAACGAAGTAAACGGGGCCGTCGAAAACCAAATCATCGTCCTTTCAAACGAAAACAAATTTCGTATTCAAATCATTAATATTTTTCCGTCGCCGAGATAAGTAGAACTCATTCAATGCCTCGAAATTCCCCTGACTAATGATAGCTTTTTCTATTTTCTGAAATCCATGACTAATACCGCGGAGATAAAATTCGTAACGCAATAGCAATATAGGACGACTTTCCCTGTTTTCCGATTCCCTTTCAATAGCTTTTTCTCACCCCATTTTCACACCTTCCACACGGTATCTGTGTCGTCTACAAATACAGTAGAAAAACTGAATCGTTCGGTTTTCTCCTCTGTGTCAAATCGCTCGGGATTTTCTATATTTTCGGGCTTTTTCGATTTTTTTCGCGCCGGGAATAAACGCTGCGAAAAAAAACTCAAAACATAGCCCAGGGGAAACAATGGCCGGGACCTTATCTTTACCGCCGCTCGCGTCGCCACTCTCGTCTGAAGAAATCTTCATGTCTCAATCTCTTTCAACTTCCCTACAGCTGTGGAGGTCCGCTGCTTCAACAACGCAGGCAGGGATTCCATCGCGTTATAAATGCTTTTGATTCTTCGTCGGTTTTCACAGCTTTGAATGAAACCAACTGTTAGAACGGCTTATTGCGCTCCCGATTAAAGAAATTAAATTCAGTAATCAGTTGATTAGAAGACAACAGATATAGTTACGATTTTCCTCGATTTCGGTTATCATGATTTTAAGGATTGAACAATTTCCATGCGTTTTCAACTGAAAATTTTCATTTGTATTGAGAACTGGACTATAATTTGTGAACTTTCAAAAAATATGCATGCGTTGAAAATGCTTTCATTGCTCGGGATTTCAGGTATGATTTCAGCGGTGTTAGAGGATATTCAGGGTCGAATCTAGCGACTTTTCAGAAAGGAGGTTTGCAATTCAGGACTATATCCTTAAATACTAATGTAACAATAGGGTGATCCTTATTCATAGGGGANTTACGTATTTAGATTTTGGATGTGGGTGATTAGGACTGAAAATAGCATATGACGGTGTTTTCCAAGAGTTTTATTGTTTCAAGTTCCATCTCCTCGAAACAGCCAAGTTTGCCAAGAGGCAAAACGTTTGTTATTCTAACTGTCGTAACAAAAATATTTACAAACATTTGTTATTTTAACCTTCGTAACCAAAATATTTACAAACATTTGTTATTTTAACCTTCGTAACCAAAATATTTACAAACATTTAGTTTGACGTTGAATGGCAATGAAATTTCCAGAAAATTTCTTTCGTACTGAAACATAATATTTTAAAATAAATTTCTACAACGAATCTATTTGAATAAATTCAGTTGCTTTATGAAAATAACTATAACTAGTCGATAGAAAAATGGCGCAAATGAATAAGGTAATTCCATGAACTTCTGTTATATCCACCTTGCATTTTGTGAATGAGATTTTAAGAGAATCTTTATTATTTGATTTCAATAATAATATGTGCCCTCTATTTCATTTGCTGTTGAGCAAAATTTGTACCTCTACATGAGCAAATTTAGAGCTTTTTCGGACACATCCAATTGAAGGAGCAATTAAATTAACTTATATATGAATTATATACAAACATATTGCATACATACATAAATCACTTAATTTCGAGATTAATTAAGCCTTTGGAGTGCCTTCTTACAATTATACCATTAATAGAATATATTATNGAAAATAACTATAACTAGTCGATAGAAAAATGGCGCAAATGAATAAGGTAATTCCATGAACTTCTGTTATATCCACCTTATGCATTTTGTGAATGAGATTTTAAGAGAATCTTTATTATTTGATTATGTTTTATTATTTGATTTCAATAAGAATATGTGCCCTCTATTTCATTTGCTGTTGAGCAAAATTTGTACCTCTACGTGAGCAAATTTAGAGCTTTTTCGGACACATCCAATTGAAGGAGCAATTAAATCAACTTATATATGAATTATATACAAACATATTGCATACATACATAAATCACTTAATTTCGAGATTAATTAAGCCTTTGGAGTGCCTTCTTACAATTATACCATTAATAGAATATATTATGTAAAAACGTGTATGCGATAAAGTATTTAAAGAAGATCATTATAGGAACAGAAAAAAATAATAGTGAGTTAGGGCTTAGGAGAGATTGGTGAATTATGAACCGCATGGATTAAAAATTATGAATGAATTATATTTCTATATCTACATCTACATAAATACCCTGCAATCCATCTTTCGGCTTGTGGCAGGGGATGCAAATTCCAAGCGTACGAGCTACCTCTTTATTTTATTGTTATCGCTTATCGTGAGTCCCTAAAACGACTTGTCCTCGCATCTATTTTTCTTAATTTACGCTCGGATCGGCCGAAATAGCAGAGGGTTGCATAATACCGATCACGTCTTCCGCGAATGTTCTTCGTCTGAATTTAGCAAGCAATCGCAGCCTAGCTTCTAATCTCCTTTCCTTCAAGGATTCCCAACTTGGGTCTGAGAGCATTTGCGTGACGCTTGCTTTTCTATCACTTTGGCACTAGCACTTTTTAACAAATCGTATCGGCTTGAGCTGAACTTTCTCGAGTTCGCGAGCATTCGTTTCATCCGCTTGGTCCCATATACTCGCCGCTTATTCCAGATGGAGCCTAACTAAACTGAAATAGCATCGCTTATTATAGCATATTAGCATATTTCATAGCACATATGGCATATTTTCGCTCAATATTCGAGTATTACAGCATATTCATATATAGCATTTTTATTATAGTATACTATAGCATGTATAGCGTATTTTAGCGCAGTATTCCAGTATTTGGATACATTTGTAAACTTATTGCTGCCATTTTAAATTTCAAATGATGATTTAATTCACTTATTTTAATACAAAGCTCCTAACTTCGATCGAGCAACTCCATTAAAGTGACAATTCAGTTGTAATCATCTGCAGAAAGGACGGAGGATTTTTCCAACTCTCTCATCCTTTATCCTTCTCTTTAACTTTTTCTTTTTTCCTTACCCTTTGCCAAGAAATCTTTCTTTTCTCCCTCCACCCTCATACGAATCATCTTTCATCTATATCTTTCGAAAAGGTCCCGAAAAACCAATTCTTTCTGGTCGGGTTTCCTGATTACTGGCCCTGCAAAAGGATGTTTCCGCCGGCGTATCCTTGCGGGAGTGTTTTGTTTTCCGGTCCGATCCTTTACCCTACATCGATTCCATTCCTGTTCATCATTTCGCGATAGTTATCGGACGAATCGAATGTAGTATCTCGTTATTTATTGCGTCGTATTTACTCATGAGGGAAGGGATGGGCGGTAGGGACGCACAAGAGAATTTTTTTCAGTCATCTAGATGCACTCGGAAGCTTAAGTTACGATGCGATCGTTAATTATTTATACAGAGCTGGATTGAACCGTTAGGCACGTTGAACTGAAGATGTTCCTAAGCGTCGTGTTCTTGCCGTTATTTACGAAACACTAAAGTTGTCACAGGTGTAATTTTGTGTGTGCGCGTGTAATTGTAAGATTGACCTCATCAGACCAAAATTTGTTCGGTAAAGAAGAGGTTGTTATTATTAAAATTACTGTTACGGTATTCTTCTATTGTGAAATCTAACAGATGTTAATCTGTATTTCAGATGTCAACGGATGTTAATCGGTATTTCTAACAGACGTTTACCTGTATTTAATCTTATTTTATGAAATATAACAGATACTAATCTGTATTTTGATACGGTGATATGTATGTTTGTGTTCATGAGTTGACGTAATTAATATTACAGTAATGCCCGGAAGTTACGCGATAGGATGGAACCGGAGAAAATCTCGAATTTGATATTCGTATATGTCGGGGTTCAAGTTCGCATACGTACAATTCTGTTTGGATGGTACCAAGTACTAAAGTTTAGAAGGAAGATGCTCAATGAAAATTGTAGTCCTTTATGTACATACAATTAAAAAAATAAGTCGACGAGTTACGTAAAATGGAGTTATCTCGATGTTCATAATATCTGAGAAGCTAATCGGGCGTCGCAATGTCTTTCCTTCTCCACTAAGATTTTCTTCGTATCAAGGTGATACTTTTAAAAATGCCTTGCTATGTTGCTATAACGCGTTGCCTGGGTACGACTTTGTGTATTCATTGGAGTTAATGTTTTCTAGGATTTCTAAAGCTTTTTCTGATCGAGCTTCTGTCAAGCTTACTGCTGGCATTTGTGAGGGTCAAAAAGTGTGTATATGTGTCACCTTGTACATATGTATGTTTGCTCACAATTCGATAACAATGAACAGAAGAAATAGGCAAATTGTGAAAGAATAGCGGAACATTTAATGTCGCTCTTTTTCAAATAATAGGCTAATTTTTATTCCTCAAAATGGTCTAGGTTTGGCATCAGAAACCTCAAGTACCTTAGAAACCAATTATAAATAAGTGAATCCTTTTGTAATCCCTACAGGGTTTCTTTAGCGGTATTGAAATAGGATATATCTCGAAATATATACTATTTGATAGATCATCAACTAATAATTCTTATTTTTATAGCCAATAGTTGTTTTTGACATGCTGATCAACATGCTCTCTTATTTTAAACACGATCGTGGTGTTATTTAAGAACCAACCTTACATCCACCTTTTTACGATTTCAAGAAAGACAACTCCGTCATTTTAAAAATATTCGAAGATAGGTCTATTCATGCCTACGTATGATGATTTTGACTCGTAACGAAAGATAGGTCATGCATGAAAATCTCTCGTGTGGAAGTTATATAGTATTACTTCTGGGTGCGCATACTTAGGGTTTCGTCTAGTTACTTTATGATTTTATTGGTAAATAACATAAATGACTAACGTATATATTTTGGGCGAAATTGAGACTTAAGTCCCCTTTTTGCCATTTAACCCATCGTCAATGTAAAGAAAGCGAATAAAATAATAGTAAAAGTTAACTCAAGTTGACAAAATTTGTAAAGATTTAGTTGTGGATTAAAAAAAAACCTAAGTGAAGTTTAGGAAAAAATATCCACAAAGTAGAGAGTTGTGAAAAAGCTGCACAAACCTACTGATAGTAATGACTAAGAGATTTAAAATCAGATACCCTTATTGCAGCCGGAAATAAAGACATGGTAAAAATGACAAACAAATTCATAATGATACCTTAAAATCTTTTCACTATCACTATGTTTTAGTAAAAGCTCACGATTAGTCAATGAGCCAAGTCAGTAATATCATATGCACATAGAAATACAATTTTATGATTACACTATTAAGATTACTTAAAAAGTACAAGAGTTTACTATTGAAAGATAAACATAAGCATCACTTGTTCATTAAAATAAAGAATACATCTCAGTAAACTCGAACATTCGAGGAAAAGAAAAGAAAAAAAGAGAAGATAGAACGACGAAGAAAGATAAATGATCACCACAGTCAATTTCTATAAGGTCTGCTTTCATTGTACATATCACATATATACGTATATTACAACTAGGCATGGTTTTTGCTGACAATGGCGGTCTATGTTTCCCGATGCTACAGATCTTCCAAATGTTTCTATTATTAGAAAGGAACTGGTGCACTGATGATATTTTTATCCTTAACCATAAAATTAACCATATTACTGTCTTTCCCCAAAACATATCGCGGAATGATGTGTTAGATATTGATTCTACGCAACGAGGAAGATTATCCAGGCTATTACGTTTGATTTCTTTGATATTGATGCTTCAGCAATCTTGCACGTCCACAGAAATGACGCCAATGTATAAGTTTACAAAGCATTTACTATTTTTAAACAATTAAACTATGTTGATCTTGATAGCCAACTAAAAACTGGCCATTTCTTGTTGTGTATATTGATTGATTAATATTTTCAAATTAAGTTTTCTATGTGCATATTTTGAAAGGCAATATATTCAGTTGGTTCGTTTCCATAATGAAAAATTTTGCGGAAGGATATATTATTTTAATAATAATATAATAATAATAATAACTCTTTAATTTGATCTGGGATCTTTCCATGGAGCAGAAGAANATCTATGAAGTTTAATTCTTTCGACTTTTCATTGGCCCACGATATCCGTGTATATATCGTATGTACACGTGTATAGGTCGACCCCCCGAATCTTTACTTAAAATTTCCGTTTTTTATGTATCTTGTGTATAAGTCGACCCAATTTCTCTTTGTAAATATTAAATACTGCGAAGCTACTTCTAGTGGATCAAATTTAAATACAACACGCGGACCGATCGCGGTTTAGGATTTAGGATATTTTAGGGAAAATATGAAACGAAAAATATATAAAATCTCATCTTATATCGTTAAAAGTGTTACCGTGAAAGAATGCAACGCATTATTTCTATGAATTATGGGAATTATTATCTCCATGCGGAAACATTCGTTGGAATTTTTTATTTGGCAGTTCCAAATTCCAGCACCATTAATTTCAAATGGTATCCATTCTCTAAATGGCCTCTTTTGAAAAGCAAAATATATTACTCTTATTCAATAAACTCAACTCAAAAAAAGAGCCGTATGTTAAACAAACAATCAGTTTTATTACATACATATTCGAATGATGATGAACAACCCAGAAAAAGTCGAGATAAGGCGCGTTAAACCGCAATGAACGGGGTATTTATCATTATATTAATTGCGGCTGTGCAGGTTATCGCGAATATAATTTAGCAAAATCGAAAAGCTATTGCTAAAACTGCGGATGCCCAGATTTTACTCTATATTAAACACTTAACAACTTTTATTACGTTCCATAGTAGGTAATGGATCAAAATTTAGCCATTCTGCCGGTCCATTAGTAATTTGCAGGCATCCCACATTCAGGTCGAGTGCGGCTTGCGGATTTCTTGTGATTTATCCACAAAACTCTGTTCTACTCCCCGTTACTCTGTTTTAGCCATGGTTGGATTACAATTTAAAATAATTATTGATTAAAAATCCTTAGGATTGCCTGCATCTACCCTCCAAGCCTGCCAATCGCTTGATTTTATTTTTTATCCTAACCTTTACTTTAACGGAATAACAAGTGTGAAAAATAGCGATACGACTGGGACTCGAACCCAAGTCTCCCACTTTCCGGGCAGGTATCCTAACCACTGAACTACTGAGTCCCAATCGTGTCGCTATTTTTCACACTTGTTATTCCTTTGGGATTTCCGTAGGTTTTCAACCTAATAAGATACCTTCCTTTCCTTTAATCCTTTACTTTAACCATTACCTCTGACTAACGTGCCTTAGATTTTGTTCGATTAACTTCCCGCGTCTTTTTGTCTATCTCTTTGAAAGAGTTCCTTCTTCATTTGTTCTTCGAGGTACTCCATTATTTATTTGGTCAGTTAATTTTCTTTCATTATTCTTCTGCAGCACCTTATCTTCACAACTTCTGATCTTCAAATATCAAATAAAAATTGAAGAAGTTGAGAAAGTTATCCAATACTGACAGAAGATGGTTTTTTAAAGGGAGTTATCGACAGCTTGATGCATGGAAAAAGGCAGAGAGATTGACAGAAGCTAAATGTTAGGCTTATGAACACACTGAGTACGTAGACTCATGTATGATGATTTTCTGATAAATTTATGAATGTAAGATGTATGGTAATAATATAATCGCTAGCTGAAGTGCCCGTTGACTCTCAACGGAGAAATTGGGATAGAATTAAATACAGTAAACCTATTTTTACTAAATACAAACCAACTTTTCTCATCGGGTCTCAATTTCCAGTGTATTCTTAAATGAAAAGGCAGGAGGTCGGATTCAACAATGCAGTTAATCGTCAGGGGGACGGTTTTTTTACCACCTCGAAATTTTAGAAAAGATTCGTTCATTTTATGAAAATTCTCAAAATTTTGAACAGAAAACAATATTCAACGACCAAAATACAAATTTTCATTCGATTTTCCTTGTTTTGGTGATTGTCTCAAATTCGTACGACTATTCTTTCTAATTTAATTTTGGAAATGAAATAAGCCCTGCAAGCGATAAAAGTGAGCTTTATATGCATTTCTTATGGAAACAGTTTTAAAAGTCTGGAGTCGAACCGGGGACAGTTAAGTGAATAAAAAGTAGCCTATTATCTGTCCGGGGAAGACATTTAACAGTATATAAAGTATGAAAGTTGCGCTACATCTAGTTCTCGAGTACCCACACATACCCACACATACAAACTTTCGACTTTATATGTATACGTCTCTCAGTTTAATTCAGAAAAAGGTATATAATACTTAAACTAGAAGAGAAAAGCTATTTGGTATATAATTAGACGTTTTCTCACATGATGAAGTTCACAGAAAGTGTGAACATCGCGAATTTTATAAGCAAAAAGAAATAGCCGCGAAACGCCCGAATTCGCAATCCCTTTCTATGCAAATGGTGAAGGAGAGAGTGGCGAAGTGCTGTTAGTTCCTAAAGATTGAGGGAATTCGATTTGTAGGGCCGTGGGAACCTTCTGCGGGGTGAAAAAAGAGAAATTCGAACGGAGGAATGAAAGAATGAAGTCAAAATTCAATCGGTTGTCCGATGATAAAAACCGTAGATCTCTTGCAGATTCCGGTTAGACCTCTAAAACCCCTTTCCGTTAGTGCTTGGGCCCTCGTGTTTATCCCTCCCACACTTTCTCTCATCTTCGAGAGGATTTTTCTTCATCACGAGAAAAAGGTCAAGGAGAGTCGAGATCTGGCATTAATTCATTCGATTAGGTGTCCTTTCTTCAATTTGCCGACTGACTGTGGATGTTTCGTTCCGATTGTAATGAAGAAAAGGAAAATGGAGAAAGGAAGTGGACCTATCCGAAGGAAATCGGAATTATATTATCCTTTGGGAGGGATGAAAATTATGACGCATTATGGAATAGATAATGCGCGGTAAGCTTATTTTCCCAATGATGGATTGCTTTCCGTTTATTGCAAGCAGTAACAGATTTACACCGTAGTCTTATCCGTTTATCCCACGTGGGTTTCACTCATTAACACGTGCAGATGAAAAGAAACGCGATAATAACTTTTTTGTAGATTAATTAAAGCAATAATTATGGTGCTCATACATTGATTAGCTATGTAGGCCAAATGTGATGGACCAATTATTTCACGAATGAACAGAAATGATTTTTTCAAGTGGTTGGCATCGATATTGAATTATTAATAATTGACCTCACTTGTATTTTATTATGATGCCAGCGATTTGTGAATTTTTTAAATGAGTCCAAGCAGCATTGTATAATTCTGTATTAATGCAAAGATACTATGAAGTTTATTATGATACTATATAGTTTATCTATGAAGTTTAATTCTTTCGACTTTTCATTGGCCCACGATATCCGTGTATATACCGTATGTACACGTGTATAGGTCGACCCCCCGAATCTTTACTTAAAATTTCCGTTTTTTTATGTATCTTGTGTATAAGTCGACCCAATTTCTTTTTGTAAATATTAAATACTGCGAAGCTTTAAATACAACACGCGGACTTTTAGAAAATTACATTTTCAAGTAATAAGGACTAAAAGATTTATAATTTAATATTTTTAACAGCAGCTTTGAGTTGTACATGTTAGCAATAATTTCGTACAATTCAAGATATAAGTCGAGATTCCTATCCTTTGCATGCCGAATTGCAGACTTAACATTTGAAAGACACGAAACTCTTGTTGGCACGACAGGCGTTTCCTGCTCTTCGAATTTTCGAGTTTTCCTCGTTAACAGCGCTCCGTCTGGTCAAAGCGCTCTGAAATGGAAAACTGCACGCTTTCATTTCGTAATTGACTGCAATCATAATCTTTAAATAAGCGATTGGGTTTCTTTCTTGATATATAATGTATTTTGCCGGTATTTACAGGATAGAGAATGTTCTAATGGAATAGCTCAATGGATAGAGCAACTAACCGGCAATTGGGAGACCCGGGTTCGGGTTCGGGTCCCGGTTCCATCAGACATTTTTCATGTCCGTTTCTCCTTGGGAATTTTCCTAGATGCACTCCTTATCGTCCCAAGTTACCTAAACCCTTTTCTTTGTGTAGAAATCGATAGATTCGGTTTAAATGTAATACTAGGTTCGTTAACGGTACCAGAAAATTAAGTCGATGTACTCGATTAAGAGAATGGAAGGAGTGAATGCCAGTGAATGATCAGTCAGTTGTTAGTGAAGCGGAATAAACATATTTTCTAAGGCGCGGAAAATACGGTATATTTATACAAGAGATGGCTTGTCTCAAGCTTCCATGGAATCTCTGTGTACATGCATGGTTGATGATATGGTGATAAAGTAGGTAGTGATTGATCAGACAAAATAATTATCTTATTCCAAGGCAGATCAACTTTTTCAAAGCAACTACATAATTTCTTATAAGCAATTCATTTTTTCACCAGTTTCTGTTATACCTTATCTGATTCGTCTCATACCTGGCCACTCAGCTCTTACGTAAAACAAACATTACCACTCTATTTCAAATGTCGATTGAATGTATCATATGCATAAGTTATATTACCGGAAATAAATAATAATATTTAATATTTACCTGCAGTCATGATTTTTATATTAATTNGATCCTGCATCCACCTCCCTAACGGTTTAAGGAGTGTTTAGGATATCTGTTCCCTTGCATCACTACTAGCGATTATTTTATAAATGCAACCTAGTGCATTACGCGATATACCAAGTGCCAACTCTTTCCCAGTTGATTATTGGAGCTTTTGTATGATTTATTTTAATATAAGCGTATCACATGAAGATAGAATTAAATCAGAAATTCCAATCCAGCGGCAGAATTTGCGTATCGGTAGATTCAGAGCGGAGTTAGAAGTGCAACATCCCAATGTTATGGCATTTCATGGAAAGATTGAATCAATATTCACATAATATCATTTTTTTATTCTACATTCATGCTTATATGAGATTTTTCGGGTTTAAATTGCAAACAGTCCCCTTTTAACTGCCTGATAAAGACCTCTTGTTAACATAAACGAATGGGTTATCGATTCGAAAAGGATCTAAAGCAACATGTTTAAACTCCTCAGTAAACCATCATTAATCGAGCTTCCTTTTTACGAGCGGCACCTTTATCCTCGCAAGGAATTTTCTTTCCCGTATCGAGGTATTTTTCTTTCGGCATCTAACTCCTCTGATCTTTCCACCCCAGATCCCGGAGCCACACAATTCTTATCTTCTAATCTCAAGACTTCCCCCCTTTTTCTCTGATTCCTTTCTTCATTCCCTCCCTTTTGTATTCTCTTTTTCCCTCTTCGCTTATATTTTATCCTTACCTTGCAATAAAGCAATTAAGGGACAGATCTGGCTTGGGAGAAGGTTCTTTGGAAGTGGAAGGGAAAAACCCGGAAACTGTTGGCGAGTTTTTTGGGATTGGTGTTAGAAGTGGCGATGGGAGTGTGAGAGAAAGTTGTATCGTGAAGGAGAGGAGTTGGGGAAGGCTGCAGAAAAATCAGAGGAAGGTCTTAGGGATAAAGTTGGAGAAGAGTTGGAAGTGGGAGGGGGGGCTGGATGAGAATTATAAAGGATTTCGGAAGAATTGTAAGAAAGCCATCAGATTGCTCATCTCGTCTTTCCTTGTTGATGTCATTAAGAATTTACGTCCTCTTAATTTAACATCTTTTGTATGTACTTTAAGTATATACGGACGAATATGTCGACTGAGAGCGAGTTCTTTGTTGCTGAAATACGCATATAAGTCGTTCACCTGAATTTTCATTCTAAAACATCTTCAAACAATACAGACTCTGGATTCACTTCGTGGTATTCCTTCACACAAAACTGGTTCATGACAGAACTTTTCCTACACTACAGAATAAATACACAGCACGAACCCAGGTTTCTTAGCCACGCTGCATAAACCTGTGACAATTAAGACAAAACACCAAAAATATATAGGAAACAAACGAATTTTTGGTTTTTTGTTTTAATTGCCACCTGATGCTGTAGCGTGGCTACGAAACATGGATCGCGCTGTGTATTTATTTTGTGGTATAGAAAAGTTCTGCCATGAATCCGATTTGTAAAACATCTTCCTTTGGTTAGTCAGTCTTCGGTATAATTCTGTCGGCGCTTCCCTAGTTACACCCTGAAAACATGTTTGGCCGCTTTTCTCATACTTCTTTTTAATTCTGTCATCTTACATTTGTAAACTACCCAGAGCTTCTTACCAATAATAGGCGAGTTAATGTTATTGTCTTTGAGTTGACTTTTAGCCATCGCCCTTTATTTTGTACGCTTCCTCTCCATTCCTTTCGTTGATGGATTTTAATTGATTTTATAGGTTTGGGTTCAGATGTTTCCGTTGTTTGGTGTTTTACCTTTTTGCATTTTGACACACACAACATTTATGGCTTATGCCTTCAATTTTTATGTCTTTAACTACCCAGAGTTGCCTGTTTTTCGTTATTTGACGGTGGGAATTGGCCCCAACTGAAGTTTTTCCGTTTACACCGTTAACCCTTCTTGGTTTTGATTGGAATTTGATTTTTCTGTCGGTGCTGTGTTACTTACCCAACATTTTTGACTCAAACCTACCATACTTTAATTGGTTCTCCATATGTTTGGTTGCAATCACGGCTCAAGAGTAACCTATATGTTTTTGTAATACCATTAGTGTGTTCCATGTGTTATGATAATTTTCTTAATTGACATTTTCTTCATTCTATGTCATCTTCCCATTCCTTTATATCCGAATTGACCAAACTTTCCACATGAACTCCTATGAATTCTTCCGAAAAATAAACATATTGCTTTTGCCATTACTAAAATAAGTAAGGATTGAAAATTGTTGTGATTTTTCATAATTATAGTATATAAGGCGTGTGCAAAGTTTCACATTTATTTAATTTCAACCAGAGCTTTTTTCCAGTTCGTTCATCAAGTTTTATGGTAAAATTTTATGAAACTCAACGGAAAGAATTAACTGCAGTTCCGCATGGAATTGGTTCATGGTCGCGGTTTGGACAGCCTTTCTTTGATACAACTTATTTTAAAAATGCTGCATCATCATTAGTCTACTTCTTTTCTATTATTTAACGTGTAACATTTCATACAGTAAAAAACTCTAACATTTTTCCTTGAATTAACTGTAGTGCCGTATGGAATTGGTTCATGGTCGCGGTTTGGACAGCCTTTCTTTGATATAACTTACTTTAAGAATGCTGCATCATCATCAGTGTACTTCTTTTCTATTATTTTACGTATAACATTTTATACAGTAAAAAACTCGAACATTTTTCCTTGTATTACCTACTAAAATTGCAAAATTTCTTTCTAAATGATTTACATTTTCCAGGATAGGGCTCAAAGAGATATCTTTTAACTTATTCTATAGTATCTCAATTAAGAAGAGAATATTTTTCCATCTCAGCTTAATTTGGTAGCTGTGACTACCTTTCTCAAAGAACTACGACTGCTCCATTTAGGTTCTGAAACATTTCCAAAAATATGAGAAAAGAAAAACGAACATGGCTGTTATTTAAATAGAGATTTGGAGTATTCCTTAAGCCGGTAGGCAGCTGCCAGGGAACATACGGTGGTGACCAGCTCAAGCAAACCCATCCCTTAAGATCCTGCATCCGCCTCCCTAACGGTTTAAGGAGTGTTTAGGATATATGTTCCCTTGCATCACTACTAGCGATTATTTTATAAATGCAACCTAGTGCATTACGCGATATACGAAACTATATAATGTTTTGTTTTTATTTATGCCTTAGTTTCTACTCAAAAATTAATTTCTGGATTATTATTAATCAATTCTTGCAGATAGGTCTCAAACCAGGTGGAAATGTCTTTACAAATTGACATACGTTACATTAAATTACTTTACATTACAATAGAGAAAAGTATTCAATATTATAAGTCCAAATTACACAGAGGTACCATATCATTACAATTCTCCTACACATCACCAAAAATTAAATTTAAGCCCATTATTTCGTTATATCTTCAAATCTCACACTAATTTATACATCCCAATACAGCAATATCCCTGTCTAGTAGTTACAATAACAACAGTGTTTACAATATTTACAGCTAAAATAACAATAAAGCTAGATCTTAACAGTCAATTATTTTTAGATTTTTCGTAAATATTCTGTCATTTGTAAAGAGCAGACTTGCACGTACAGCCATGCCCCAGCTTATAAATACCCGCTTAGCCTGGACTCGAACCTAGGACCTTGGAGGTTTTGTGCAGCATGCCAATCATTACGCCATAGAGATCGGCAAATATTGTGTCAAATTTCAGATTGCATGGAATAACAAGCGTGAAAAATAGGACATGACTGGGACTCGAACCCAGGTCTCCCACTCTCCCACTTCATGTGGAAGAGACGCGGCATGGTAGTTCAGTGGCTAGAATACCTGCCAGTAAAGTGGGAGACATGTGTTCGAGTCCTAGTCATGTCGATAATTTTCACACTTCTAATTCCTTGGGATTTAGCCGCACGTCTTTACCATGCAAAGTATTTACGTCTTTCCTTAATCCTTCAGATTGCATGATTTTTATTGGACCTGTGGTAAGAAACTAAGGTCTGGGAGAAGCTAACAGGGACACGTTCCCCTCACACGTGATCATTAGGAAGTTTGGACTTGTTTTCAATCAATTTCCCTCTTTCCTTCAGCATCTTCTCGTTTAGACATCCATTACCGATGCCTTCCTCCGCCATTTTCAAAGGGTTCCCCCCAAGTAAACTTATTTAAAGCCATTGATCCGTTTCATTTCATCGGTTATTTCTTCTCATTTACTTCCCTTTCCTTTGCCTTTTACTCTGTTATGACTTTCCCAAAACCTTATCGAATCCCATCGTTAAAAAAATACGTATCTCCTTTCCGGCGTTCTTATTTCCTCGTAATCCCTGAAACTCACTATTTGAAATGATGAAAGGGCTTCGGTGTTTTTTGGTGGTTGGGTTTATTATTTGATTTTATTTTCATGTCTCGGAAAGCGCGTAATTTGTCCAATTTCGCCGTTTTTTATTCTGTGCCATTTTATTTTGATCTTTACCTCTGTAAATCCAACCTCTTTCTCATTTCGTTTCTTTTCGTTTCGTATAATGAGAAGAGTAATGGGCCAAAGGATCGTAAATTATACGTTTCGTATAAATTAATTGGATTTCGTTGTAAACATGGTTAGTGTACTTATTTGGGAGGAACGCTTAAAAATCTTGGGCTTAATTATTTTCCTTGCATCCATGGGCAACGTTAAACCGAAATCTTTCGATGTTACGAGCGTTGGATTTATTTTCGCTTCTAAATCATTAAACTATGCGGCTTTCTGGAGTTTGATTTAAATCTCTTTCAATTAGCTTTTGATTTTCGGATGTAAATGACTGAGATTATAAGGGTGGGCAATATACCTACGTCATTGGATTTGTGAGTGGAAGAAGGCAGTGTGTGTATTTTTATTTTCTCCCCTTTTCCATCTCTCATTGTTTTTGCACCCTCGTGCTCTTAATATGTAATAAATATGAAAGACGTATGCATGTGTGTATTTAATAACGAATGAATTTTCCAGAAAGAATTTTAACAGTAACTTCTTCGGGTGACATTTCATAGTGACATATTACTTACGTAAGTCTTTGTTTTGTTGGTTTTAAGAGATACAGGTACATGTTGATAAAGTTTAAAAAGGAAATGCATGTTTGAATCAAACTCTCTACCATAGTCTGCCAAAACATTGGAGAGGGAATGGGGCACTTTAACCCTTAACAAGTGACGTGCGATTTTTTTCACACAGCTAGTGACGTGCGGTCTGGGAGACGGGAAATTTTTTAATATTTATAAACTGACTGAATGATAATTTTAACAACATTTTTAAAGTTTTAAACATCTAATCAGTTATTCACTAATTTGGATCTCAATTTAGTTTTGTTTATAACGACAAATGTTTAATTATAAATCATTGTTAGAAAATATTCGAAACATCGAAAATATCGAAATATCGAAATAATATCGAATAATATCGAAAATAAATATCGATATTAACAACCAATAAATATCGAAAAAAAAAAGTTAACTTTTTATAAAGCGCCACATATCTATAATCAGTGGCTTTTTTTTGGAGTAATACATTTTACGTGTTTTTTGGTATATTGAGTTATAAAAAAGTCGTAAAAGATGTTATTACTTGCATTTTTCATCGAAACAGCCATCGTGACGTGAGGTCTCACAGGCCGCTAATGAAATTTAATTCCGATTTTATAGAGATGTAAGAGAGATAAACGAATTGTGACGAAAGCTATATCCTACATAAAAGTGTCTGAGAAGGTATTTGCGGATGATTCGGTAATATATAGAGAAATATCAAGTGACGAAGATAGTGCTTCACTCTCAAACGACTTAGCTCATATACAAATGTGGTGCGAAAAATGGCAGCTAGATCTTAATGTAGATAAATGCTCTGTAGTAAATTTCTTCTAAAGGAAACAATTGCGTCAGAACCGCCCGTACAAAATTAGTGGAACGAATTTAAATGTAGTCGACTCAGTAGAATATCTTGGAATCACCCTAACCAATAACTTAAACTGGAGCACACACATTCGAAAAATATGCGGTAAAGCAACTAAAAAGCTCGGTTTTATAAAGCGTATTGTAGGTAGATGCGATGAAAAGGTTAGAGAGCGATGCTATTTTACGTTAGTTAGGCCCCATCTGGAATATGCGGCGAGTATATGGGACCCAGCGGATGAAACGAACTCTCGCGAACTCGAGAAAGTGCAGCGTAAGGCGATACGTTTTGTTAAAAAGTGCTACGATAGAGAAGCAAGTGTAACGCAAATGCTCACAGACGCAGGTTGGGAATCCTTGAAAGAAAGGAGATTAGAAGCTAGGCTGCGATTGTTAGATAAATTCAGAGGAAATACATTTTCGGATGACGTAATTGATATTATGCGACCCCCCTGCTACTTTGCCCGATCCGACAGTGAGCGTAAAATAAGAGAAATAGACGCGAGGACAAGTCGTTTTAGAGACTCTTTTTTTCCGCGAACGATACGCGATAATAATAAATTAAAAAAGTAATTCTACTCTTGGTGTTTACACCCCCTGCCACACGCCGGAAGGCGGCTTGCAGGGTACTTATGTAGATGTAGATGTAGCATAAGTTACAGATTCGTTGAAAAATCAAATGCTTTTATTATTCAAAATTTGAAAATCGCTGCGGCCGCACGTTACAGGTTAAGGGTTAAGAAAGAATCGGAATAACCAACATAATCTTCCGTGTGACTGCTGCCATGAGAAAACAAATTTCATAGTTATAAACGAGCACAGTTCTATATGATCTGCCCAACTAATTCCTTTTACGCCGTATTTCGGCTTTAAATATTCACGTGTGCGCATCCTAAATTTTCCCCTCACTCACGGCAGATGGATAGCGCAACGCAACGGCGTTCCCTCCGTCTAGACCGCAGTTCATCTCGGGCGAGAATATTTAATTCTTGACGCTGAAGCTCAGCCTTCCGCAGACGTTAGGACCACTTACTATCCCTCGTTCATTTTCGTATATCCAACGCAATTTTTAAGCGGCGAACCGAGCACGTTAACGTAAGGGGGCCTTTTCCAGACACGGAAATGATCCCGGTAACAAACGAGTATCGCTTATGCCCCGTGCCGTCGCGCGCTTTGCTCTCCTGTTCTTGGCAAGCCCGTAACCATCCGTCAGATGCCGCTGCTTGACGCAGAGTGAGTGCTGCGGGGATTTGACGGGAAAAAACCCGCAACTATTAAGGAAATAACACGGAGAATGAACGCTGAAATATAAAGTAAACGGCCTGGGGTCTCATTGTTCATTCAGCTTTTTTTTTCTGGGAAATTTCTCGGTGATTCGCACTTTAAAGGAAATGCCGGAATGGGAGCTGACATTTGCGTGGATACAAATTCATGGAATGCGGGTTCGCTCTTGCTCCTAGGTGACGCTGGTGTTGAAGATTAAGGTGATATATATTCTGGAAGTTTGTTAGGTAATCTGCTATGCAAGTACTTAATTGAATTCTTTATTTATCTAAAATACTTTGATAGTATTTCGGTTTCATTATCTCTTTTATTTGCTAGTATTTCGGTTTCATTATCTTATTTCGGTTTCATTATTCTGTAATTCATTCTGTATTCATAATCTCTGTAATTTACTCTACGGCTTCGTGGACGAATGTTATTACTGGTTGACAAACGATAGATAGGTAAACAGATGAGTAATTAAAACTACGCAGCATTATTCAATTGTAAATGCCAAATAAATCTACAGTGTACATGAAAAATTGGCAATAATTAACTATTTATCTATATCTACATCTACAAATACTGCCTGTTAACTCACCTCTTGCTACGAGGCAAAATTCCTTGTCAAAACTATAAAGCATCTTCACTTGTAAAAATGAATCGAGGATGTAGGAATTCCACTCAGTATTTACAGCGTAAAGTATAAACCATATTTAAATGCATTAAAATGTAGTATGTTTGACTTTTTTGATGCTTTTCATTGGTGATATTGCTATAAATTAATAGTACATAAATGGATCCTATTTATTTAAGATAGTTTATATTGAGTTTTTCATGATGAAATTTCGTTTTCTAATATGTAAAGAATTTATTTATTGTAGAATAAAAAGCTAAAGGATTTGCTTAAATAAATATCGAGCGGTTATAAGGGTAGTCAAATTTAAAATTTCATTGAATAATGAATGTTTTATCCTTTCCTATGAAAAAAATCTAATTATTTTGCGCGTTGTGTCCAGTCTCGTTTAGCGCGTTATGTAAAAATAAACTGGTAAATGTTCTCTTTTAATTTCCTTAACGTTTCTGTTACCATTCCCTGATGAATGGAATATTTTTCACTTTACTCTTGGATTATCTTATACATACCGAAAGGCAGGAATCATTCGAAATTTCAGACCAACGTAGACTCAAGAAAAAGGCATGGAAAGCCTGAATTTCTTTCGCAGAATCGTAAACCATTCACGTGTAATGGACCGTCACATCCATTATCATTGTAGTGCACATTAGGTGTAAAAGGAAACAAAATGGCGCGCGAAATCTCACGGTCTCTCGCCGCAAACAAAAATGCTCGTGAGAGGATTGATTCGTTTCCCCCGAACGTAACCCAGACCCCATTCGGAAAATAAAAGGAATATTGGGGGGATAAGCGTAG
Organism: Ladona fulva; assembly: GCA_000376725.2. Lineage (NCBI taxonomy): Eukaryota > Metazoa > Arthropoda > Insecta > Odonata > Libellulidae > Ladona > Ladona fulva. The sequence goes on from KZ308120.1 coordinate 616,404, forward strand.
TTAAAGGGGATTGCTATTCTTCACCCCTTAAAGGATCTCATAAATCCTTTCCATTTTTACCCTCACAGGGTAACTAACCTTCCCTTTTTTCCATCTTGGAATCGCATCACGACAGACGCTGTTCGCTACGTTGGATATTTCCAAAACGGTCCACAGCTTTCTATTTTTTAGAGAGTATTGTTGCATCAACATTTCAACACTTAAGGGGGTTCCGTCCGCCTCGACAATGAGTAGTTATGGGAACGATGACGAGGGGGCGTTGACAATGGAGAGATATGTGAGTGGGTGGGGGAAGGAAGTGATGTCGGGGTGGGGACAAATGGGGAAGTTAATGCGGGAAGGAGCGAAAGAGAACGGAAGTTATAATTCTGAAACGACGGCGTAGGAAGGAGAAATGAGAGAAAGGCCGGCGAGGAAGAGATAAACAGTTTGGGATGCGAAGGGAAGAGGGAGAGAGAAATATACGACTTCTTGAAAGGGCAGATGAAGGAAAATGATAGAAACTGATGCTTAAAGAAAGGAAGGGAGTAAAAAAGGTAAAGAGTGGAAGAGATGGTAGGCAGATACGATGACAAGCTTAGCTACGCAATTATAAATAAATATAAATTTGTTAACAGTCCTTTTTCTTGATGGTTTATTTATTTTTTATGTTTCATAATTTCATACTTCCCCCACAAGTACCCGTTCTTGGACAGTCACAGCGAGGGGAAAGAACAACAGGAAAAGAACAGATACGCCCATGTAAGATGGATCAAAACCAGTAGTTTCACCAGTTAGCTCGTTCTCAAGCTAAATACCTTTACTATTTTATATACACGTATTAGCATTGAGCCTGATTAATATCTAGTAACGTTTGATTCTCAGAAAAAATTCAGGTACGAGCAATGCAATGGAGATTGCCGGAATTGTCGAAACCGATCAACCGAAATTTCATTCTGTATTTCCCTGAGAAAGTTGACGTTTTACAGAATATATTGACGACAAAGTAAAGGAATAGAAAACACATAACTAATATGTATCAAGATTTTGAAACAGTGTTTAATGTGAATGCATTATTATTAATACGGGAACGGGTGAGTTTCGTATGATGTTTACATAGGAAGATTTAAAAGTATGGAATTGGTCAAATCAACGGGGTAAGTCGCTATTTAATGATTAATTTTGAGATGATATTAAAAGAATATAATTCTGGCGTTTATATTTTAGTCTTTATAAATGTAAATATACAGAAAATTTGAATTATTTGATACAGTGTCTCTCAACACATGGGTCATCACATTGAAGTAGGGAATAATTTCTAAAGTGTATTTCTTTAATTTATGAAAAGTGCAAGAATTGTTTTACGAAGAAAACATAGCAAAATAAAGTTGCTTTAATTGAAGATATACACTCATATTGTAAAAAAGATCAGATGAGAACTTTTATCTGGTATTGCATTATCATTCAATGAAGCAGCATTTTCCTTTGAGATAGAATTTGGAAGTATGATTAACAAGAAATGTCTTAATACTGCGATACTGGAATGTATCTCAAGAAAAGAATTCCTAAATCTATATAGCATGAATTTATTGATGCCGATTCCAATTTATTTCACTGCGTAATTATCTACTCTTGGTGTTTACACCCCCTGCCACACGCCGGAAGGCGGCTTGCAGGGTACTTATGTAGATGTAGATGTAGCATAAGTTACAGATTCGTTGAAAAATCAAATGCTTTTATTATTCAAAATTTGAAAATCGCTGCGGCCGCACGTTACAGGTTAAGGGTTAAGAAAGAATCGGAATAACCAACATAATCTTCCGTGTGACTGCTGCCATGAGAAAACAAATTTCATAGTTATAAACGAGCACAGTTCTATATGATCNTTGGTTGGGCTTCTTTTCTTGGGAAATGAAACGAGGGAGGAAACCTTACAGGGTTAGGAACCACTGTCCTAACTGACAGAGGAAAAGGAGGTAGAGATAAAGAAGGAACGGAGAGTGAAGGAGATAAAAGAAATGAAAACATGGGTGTAGGATTGAGGAAGGATGAAAACAAAGGAAGAGGAGAAAGCGATTCGCCGTCGGTGGATCGGGAGGGGCGCTCATAACCGCTGTGACTGTCGTCCTGGAGCAACTGCGTCCTAGGTATTTGCCGTGGTAACTCGCAGTAGACAAAAGACGGCGAGGCGAGCGTTGTTAGTAAACAGCCGCCAAGCCATGCCCGAGGCGTGACGTAGGGAGAGGCTGGGATTTAGAGGGAGTTGGAGGATATCCATGTATTGTCTCCGCATGAAAGAGTCTCATGTGAAGAGAATATTTTCAACCCTATCTGCCATATACATAGAATTGCAGCATAAACTGATTCTGCTCGCCCTTTTCCATCCACTTTCTCGCTGCTCATTAATTTTCCAAGTCGCATTCTGCCAACACTGAAGCTGAATTTCTACGGTAGGTGTATTTAGTCCTTCTTTGGAAAATTTAAGCAGGCGAAAGCATGAATGCGGGCTCTGATTATAATTTTAGATTATTTTGGATATACACGTAAATTTGAATCCCACCTAATTTAAACATAGGGAAAAGAATAGTGGAACTGATATTTTAATTTCTACAACACCACAAAATACTTACACTCACGACCTAGGTGTTAATGCATAGCATCATCATCAGGTGCTGATGCTATGCATAGAAATGTCCGATTGAAATGCCTGATCGTGATGCCATGCATTGAAACCTAGGTCGTGAGTGTATGTATTTTGTGGTGTTGTATAAATTAAAATATCAGTTCTACTATTCTTTTTATTATGGATTACCACGACGTAAAGGTCGAAACTATCATAGCTATAGATTATCAAAACTTTGTAGTGCTCCTGTGAACGGTTAATCTTTCTCTTAAGATTACGTACAATAATTATATGGAAAAATCATCACTATGTCGGAAATAACATACTGTCTCACCATATAGATAGATAGGTAGACCCTTTACTGGCGAGGTTAGACTCGCGTGGGCCTTCTTCCACCTAACCTCGTACGTCATTATAATAAGTACAAAATGTAATTATAAACTAAAATAAAGAGGGCGCTGTGGAAAAATATTCATATGAGGGATTGTCGGCTACTTTACCGATTGCTAATTGGAATCGTCCATAATTTTTCTGTAAAGGCCTCCGTTGTTGAGGTTCATTTATTTTAAGATTATTTTGATCAAATGTTAGTCCTTAAATCTATCAGTCAGGAGCAAAAAAATGGATGTAAGATAAAAAACCCCAGCAAACAACCTATAACCTCCATAACCATTATGAACCCTAGCACCCAGGTGTGTATAGAGGCTGCCTGATAATCTGGTTTAAGATATTTTGTTAATTACTAAGGGGAAACCATAGCCTGTACACAAGAAACCCCACAGACTTGCGTTATTTTTCATTGATAGATAGAAAAAAAACGAAAAATAATCCCCTCATCAAAAAATACTATAATGATACTGGTACTAAAGAAATTGGTATATAAACCTGCTTTTCCGCGTAATTCTTTCGCATTTCTAAATCCTAGTGTCTTCAAACACTACTTTGCTTCTGTTGCCGAACGGTTTACTTTTCAAACTTAAGACCTACGCCTCCCTTACCTTCATCGATTATTTCTCATATTTCATACCTTTCCACATTCCCCTGCAAACCCATAAACATCCTCCTCCATTCTTCTCCTTTACTTACACGTGTTCCTGGCCCGCCATCTTGCCCCATTCGACTCCCCCACCATTTACGTCACTTCCCCTCTGGAGCGCATGCAAAAATCTGGAATATACGACTCGAAGAAATCGGAGGCGAGAACGAGCTCGCGAAGAAGAATTCATACGAGGAAAAGGAGAGGGAAGGAATTGGAAGAGAGAGAGAGAGAATCGAGAGGGTGGGAACCCTTTCGAATTTATGGCCGTGTTTCTGTAAGCCACGGCTGAAAGGCAGAGAACACTTTCAGATTCTGAATTATTCAAGCCCCGCGGTGGTGGGGGCGGCGATGAGGGGACTGGATCTAGAGAGGGTAAGCAAGGATGCAAAAAATTGATACTGACAGTTTTTCCGAAGATGATATTGATGTGATGAAAATTACGTTTTTACAGCGCAATTTTGGGGAGAATTGTTAGCGATACACGTAAGGCCGGAGTTTTTCAGGTGCGAACATGTTTGCTGCGCGAATGCTCAACTTTTTACCTTTGCCAGGACTAATTCAAAAATGTTTTTGGCAGTTTTATAAGGTTTCCTTAATTTAATTTTACGTTGTCTTCAAAAGCGTTAATATTTCGAACAATTAAAGGAAGGGCGTAAACCAACAAACATGGACAGCCATATCCTAACCATCAAAAGCCCGATTTTCCGGGACTCGAACCCGTGATCTTAACTTTGTTAGGCTGCTTAGCTATTCTCTCCCCTCCACAAGTTCGAGAAATTATTTTTCCGATCCTTATAACAAATAGAAAGCATTTTTACCGCTATATTTCAAATCAGCTTCACTTTTTGTATGTTGGGTAAATATATCGCTGATTCGTCGCTATGTGTTGTTGTAGCAACGAATAAGCTACATTTTTTTCGGGCATGTACAGGCTGCTGGGTCTGTATTTGAAGCATATGCAATTCATTTGCCAACTTCTCTTGCAGAGTTATGAAAGCAGTGAATTTAAATTCAAACAGCTTAAACATTTTCCTTAACAACAAATAATTAAGTTTTTAAGGCCTGTGTATTTGTGAATGTTACCTAATTCGATTAATCGCATGCTTATATGTGATGAAATCGTTATATTCTGCAATTAAACAGCTTTCTTTTAAACTGGGAGACATTCTTAAATATATCTAATTGATACATTTATTTGTTCACTTTGAGAAACTTTCTACTTGGTATTTAAGTTGAGAATGATAGTTAAAATGATATTCTGGCGAAAAATCACTTTGTTGGTCGATGAAGGTTGAAAGGTTGTGATGGTAAATTTTTACCTCTAAACTACTGCTTCAACGCTAAATTTCTCATCGTGGTAGGGTTTTGGAAGTATACATTTCATTAATTTCATTAGGCTGAGCTTTGCTGAATAACAGTGTTAATATATTTAAGATATTTAGGAAGTTTTGGGACGTTTGATTTTGAGATGGTAAATATATATATATATATATATATATATATAT
>KZ308120.1:621578-635566 GCA_000376725.2 Ladona fulva
CGTATATATATTTGTATATTTTTTAAATATGTATTTTTTTTCTTAGGAAATTTTGGTGTTGCGGCTTGTAAAATTTTGTTCAACATAGTGAGTGAGTTTATCATTATTCATAATTTAATATACTCATCGATTATTAATTCTTATGTGTCATAAAAATGAAAGCTATTAGTGTAGAATATCTGTATTAGTGTAAATAGCTAACCCCATGTAAATATCTAGAAGCGTAATACTAAGAATATACATGCATATATATGGAGATGAATGTTAACCTTGGCGAAACTCTGCTTCTGCTACAGATTGACCTCGTCATTGCTGAGCGGGCGTGGTCAAAGCCCTCGAAGCTTCTCTGACCACAGAGACCGCGGTTTCCACATACACCATGAGCTCACGGTAATCCAGTCAGGTATTTACGCGATTGAATTAATTGTGCGACGGTCTCAGCATGGATAATTTAAGTCTTGGTCATATAACATTTTTCCAAGATAATGCCTTCATCAAGATATATCTTTGACTTTCACCAACTCTCGTTTTCATTACTGTAGTTCTGATTGCAAATAATGCGTAAACTCTGAAAGCTCCGAGAATGTTCAACTTATGAAAGTTTAATGTGTAGTTTCTAGTTAACGATTCGAAACATGATGTATGAGTGAAATGGTTTTCAGATAGGATTTTATCATCGATGTCAGTGTTGAAGTAAAATGAATAAATGCTGTCGTGATTTCTGTGCTATCTTTGAGAGGGAAGAAGGAAATACGTTTACGTGGATCTTATGACATAAGAATTACGATTAGTGATTTCATTGAGATTTTAAAAGGCTGCACTTGAGATAATAGCGTTGCCACCTACTCGTTTTCTGAGATATGTCGTTTTATGCTTTTTAATATTAAAAAAATATAGATAGAATTTTTAAAGTAGTGCTACAAGAGGTGAAAAGTCTAGTCGTCTTCAGATTTCAAAATTTTCTTAAGTGTTGCGCTGTATTTGATAATTTGTCTCTCAAATCGTTAGAGGAAGCAATACAATGTCACCTTTATCTTGCTTTTCTTTGAATGTCATTTTGTTCACTCATGTGAAAAATCATCTGTGCGAAAGAGAATTGAAGATGAATTGGTAATTCAGTGGTTAGAATATATGCCCGGAAAGTGGGAGACCTGGGTTTGAGTCCCAGTCATGTCACTATTTTTCACACTTGCTATTCCTTGGGTTTCAACCGCACGGCTCTTCCATGCTAAGTTATACACCTTTCCTTAATCCCTGTGGTTTCCTCTAGGAAGTTAACCTCATAAGACTGCTTTATGACTTGGCTTCCTCAGTGAGGACCATCTAGCGGCAGTTTGTGCCGCTATGTGGAGGTTACTCGCCATGCTTACAAAAGCATTCCCTTAACAGAGTGGAAGAGACGCGGCATGGTAGTTCAGTGGTTAGAATACCTGCCCAGAAAGTGGGAGACCTGGGTTCGAGTCCCAGTCATGTTGCTATTATTCCTTAGTTTTTAACCGCACGGCTCTTTCGTGCTAAGTTATAAACCTTTCCCTAATCCTTGAAATTGAAGATGGTTATTCACACTGGGATCATGCTTAAATTCTGGCGAATAAGTCGAACAGTTTATGAAAAACGCTGGCTCAATCTGTTTAGACTATTAAAGAAAATAATGTCTGCGTAAAGAATTATTAGAATTATTTGGCTTTGTGAAGTAGAACTGTCTGACCATTTTCAACATTCTATGAAGATTCTGAGTCATGCTGAAAAATAACCTCAAATTAACTTTCTTCACTACCATTCCTCATATTCTGACATTAAAATTCCGCTCCCTTTCCATTACCAACACTTTTCTTCCATAAATCCTTGTTAGATTATCTGAGGTAGACCAGTATGTCTTGATAAATTCCGCGAGAAGATTAAATGCGATTGAAACAGTGAAAGCGATTCGCTCAAGCGTCTGCGAGAATGAAAGCGGTTTTCTCGGGTTAAGGAGCGGAAAATTATATACAAAAATATATTCGGACTCAAAATGAGGGAAGAGTTGTCTGTTGAGGGAGATATGACGGGTGGGATTTTATCCTGTCAGGCATATACTCTTTTTTTCGCGCCTGGATTAAGATATCAAGGATCTTACATTTTATATCGAGGACTGTATCCTGCTGTGAAAGCTCTAGGAAGGCTGCGTAAAGTGGCAGAAATTGCCTCTGTTTTTCATTAATGACTTGAAGGAAATGCATTTGACGGCTGGAATCAGTTTTGCAATATTCTCTTCGCTTTTCTCTGAGGATTGGGAGAGGACTGGAAGGTTTGGAAAATGTATTTATACTCCGTGAATTGGGTAAAGTGAATTCTGTACCTTCGATGTCACGAAGCGTAAGGACGGCTATTTGAAGTACTTGTGCCACTTTTGAAGATTTAAAGCTACCTATGTAACTATCGCTTAACGAAATGGAATTTATTTTAATGTGTGATATTATATGCGTAGATTAAAACAACCCATAAGAAACTGCGTGAGAGTGAACTCGCTAAAGGTAAAACTTTTTGTCGGCTGTGTCGGAAATATGGCCTAGCATTATGCTGTCAAACACAAAAAAAAACTTTTGCTTCTCTACGTTTGAATACAAGTTTTATTGCGTTAATACATCTGAATTCGATGAACCTGATGATTAAACTTTGCTGAAAAACAATGTTCTTATAATTTTATTACTACTGAATTGAAAGATAAATGGAAGTGAAAAATTTTGGCGTGATAGGAACACGAACCTAGGACGTACTCTTTCCGACTGAAGCGTAGCTTTTCAAGTTGATTGCCTCATTCAGGGCCTTATAGTGATGGTGAGTGGTCCTAAGCTGAATTAACTCTTACCTTACTTAAACAGAGGCCCCGAAAACGGAGCGAGATTCCAAAATGGATAGCATAAAAGCCATTTCCTGTATTTCCTCGAGCGAGATTCAGATAGCATAAAGGCCAGAGGCCATGCTTCCAAAAACTGAAATGCATGAAATACAGTAACTTGTTAGGTCGAAACTTTTCTCTCTCCTTAATTAGGTGTGCAGCTTGATTTCGAAGATGCTCTTCTAATCGCACTAAGTATCTTTTCTCGCACTAATTTTCTAATCGCACTAATCCGTAATAACAAATTATTATTAAATCATTTTTAAAATTGAATGAGAAATGAATATGAATTATCATTTTATATCTATTGACCTGAGGTATTGGTTTGCTGATGGAATTTAAATATTTCTATAGCACAAGTTTTGTCATATTTGTTGTTAGGCTTTGTTGTTTTATTTGGTTGGATGAACGGGTTATTTTGGAGAAGGAAAAATAAATTCAGTGGTTGAATTTGTTATTGAATTTGCTATTGAGTTTGTATTTTTCTCGAGATTGTTTTTGTATTTTTACACTTTTTATATTTTGTGTTGCTCTATGGGAACTTCCCAGAGCATAATAAAATTATTATCATCATCATCATAATCATCATCATCATTATTACTATGTGCCTACCTACGAACGTCAGTTGAAGAGACGTTCAAATTTTGTTCATTATATTATTTTGTTCCTCTTTCTGTCAGTTAGCGAAGGTATTTGTTTGTCGAAGAACATGCAACGCAAAATACAAGCTTCATACTTACTTTCATGAATGTTGGATGGAATTAAAATAATCCTGTTATGTACGTTTGTGAAGGTACTGCGTAGAGAAAGTGTTATAAAACATTTATTAATTCTTAAAATTTATTATCGCTCCGGGAAATCGAAGTATTTACGAATATTCATTTCGATGAGATGAAAGCTTTTAGCAGAATTAAAGATAATCCATTAGAATTTAGATATGTTGGGGTGATTTATGGTTATCAAAATGTATAGGCTCACATTTCTATCACATGTTTCAGGAGGGTTTTATAACCATTCTGATACTCTCCCAATTGGATGATTTAAGACTCGGGAGGGCATAAGAGAAATATGGCTCAATAAACAGAAATTAGTGGAATTCCTGTAAGGTGGTTGACATCTTATTACTGAAATTATTCAGCCGGAGATATGCATCTAGTTTTATATCCATTGGAACTTGCTTGTATTTATTGAGGAACGGTTAGGAAATTTACCTTTTTATTTTACCCTAATAATTTTAACACTATTTCCCCCCTTCTAATTAGGTGTAAACTCTACAGTGTAATGGATGTTATTAAATTATGGTTTGAAATTATAGTTTAGAAAAGTTTTATTGTTAGGAAAATATGTTAACTGGGAGTTTTTTGCCAGAAGTAAATGTCGTGAGTAAGATTAGAATCCAGAAAACTCTATTTATTGTTAATTTTTCCTGATAATTAAAAAAACGTGAATCGAGAAAACATTCATAAGCCGTAAAATCATGACCGCTATTTAGCCATAAATCACGGCTTGGGAATGTCTTCTCAACTCACATCCGTATGTTAGCCGTGTCTCCTTTTTGTTTTCTTTAAACGAAGTATTATTATTAACTGTTTTTTGAAGTTCGGAATTATATTTACAGAACTTAGCTTTTTATATCCACTTATCATCAGACATTGAGTAATGTACTAAATTGATTTTAATTCATATTCATATTTATCATTATCATATTTATATTCATATAAATTAAATTTATGCAGTAGAAATATATGCAGGCTTTACATTAATTATTAAAGTATTCAGGCATTGACAAATCGATTAATAAGGATATTTCTTCAGCCATGCATGAAAAATGCCCGTTATTAAGTCCAATTTATTGCCATCGTCTGTTTGATTTAGTTTTAAGTGTTTCCACTTCGTTTAGTATTAGGTGTTTCCACCAAAAAAGTAATAACAATAATAATAATAAAACGTCTTTATTAGGGCGAGATTGAGACTACACAGTCTCTTCTTACATCTAACCCTTAAAAAGTCTACTTGAAGCAGATGTTTAGGTACCTATACAAATGCGAATCCGATATTATATTTCGTATGTATGAAGTTCAGATGAGTAGGGTTTCATACACTTCATGAGTATAGTGCAGGGGTGTAGTAGTTTCTTATTTATAAAGTTAAAGAGAATAGTCTACGATACTATCCCTCATATCCAAATTTTGGCCAAACGGAACAAATTTCATGTTTGCTCGGAAGTATTTAGTGTTTATTTACACTCGTCTCCATGACGGCTATTGGCCAATATATAAGGAGATATACAAAAATAACAGATGTAGAGGAATGTCATCAATATCATGATTAGAATTTTGCATATTCGATCAAGTAATTGTCATAGGAATAATCTCAAGGTTTATATTTATTGTTCATAGTTCTGTATGATTGAGAAGTACATGTTTTTATAAAGTTGCCACGAATGTCTTTAACTGCATGATTCGGGTAGCAGAGGGTTAAGCAGCGAAAAGATACTATCGAGAACGTTATCGGCATGTAAGATATGCATACACCTAAATGTATTTTGATACAGATAATAAGAAAGCAGGGAACAGGTTTGCTTTGGTTGCGGGTAAACATTGTGCAATCTGTGTTAGGATAGTGATGACCCGAATTCCCCAGTCCAACCCAGAATACTTGTTGCAACACAACTTTGTCGTGGGTTACCTATATGGAACCCGAGATGAAGGCAGTGTTCATTCAATGCACAGAATATACAATTACCAAAATGTAACGATGCTGCCTCAGCCAGTTAGTGAAATAAACGAGGAATGCTGTTATCTGGTTATTGCAATGTAATCAATTTCATAGTAAATTAAGAGTGTGTACACATGCTTTGTTTATCTTATAACGAGATATAAATCGAGGAAACACACTTTACTATAATTTAATCAATTTACTATAATATTATATTTACAAAAAAGTCACGGATGATGGAGCTTAATTCAGTTTTGTTTTAAAAATATATTTGTTACCATATACAACCTGTATAAATATTCAGGATTAAATACAGTCAATGCAATACATGATATAAATCGTGAATGAGATATTAGAGCAAAAATAACTCTCTAAATATTCAGTAAATAATAACAATGATAATGATGATTATGATCATCATCATCATTGTCTTTATTCGGGCCTAAAACTCTCCCATACCACCGAACCCATTGATGAAAATCGATGGTATTGAAATAATGATTCCGGAGATAAACTCAAGGTTTAGTACTTATCCTGCCATTCACCACGACCGCTTTTTCCACTCATCTGGACCCATCCCCGATAAATCATGCTCCCTTCGATTGGATAACAGTCGTAAAAATTTTAACACCCGCCATAACTTCGAGCGGTAATGACAATATGTTAACTTACATAATCCTCAGGCCGTAAAAACGGAATCGTTGAATTTATTCCTCCTTGATGATGAGTTAATTTCCCGAGTATCCGCGGTATTCCTCCACTGCTCGCGGGACAGATTTACGAGTCTCACATTTCATCAACACGGCTTATAGCTTTCCTTTGCGTGTTCCTTCGGAGGCATCGCAGTCGAGCTCTAATTTTCCCGGCAGAGGGAGCGCTTTCACGAAGGATGAAGAAGCAATTAAAACTTTTAACCGGACTCGAAAGAAAATAATCTCGAGACAAAACTTTCATTTCCATTCCGCAGCTGGAATTCGTGGCATGACACCCCGGCAGAAAGAAAAAAAAGAAGGACGACGGGCGCCATGAAAACTGAATTTCGTGTGAGTGATCGTCTGAAGTAGCAGATGTTTCGAGCGACTTACAACTGGACGGTGTTTCTTTTATCGTAAACGTCAAGTGTCGGCTTTATCGCTGGGCGTTCGTGAAAGATTTCATGAGGTGGCTAAAGCTAATTAGTTCTTATCCACGCCCAACATACTCAACGTACTTTATGTGAAGTGCGATTAGATTCTGTTCTTTGCGTGATTGTTACCTCATAAATGCAGGTGTGTACGAATCAACGATCAAGTAGAGCTACAAAAATAACAATAATCAAAATATCTACATCTACGTAAATACCCTCCAAGCCGCCTTTCGGCGTGTGGCAGGGGGTTAAAACACCGAGGACTATTTTTTTAACCTGTTGTTATCGCGCATAAAAATTTTCGCTACAAGGGAAACACTTTTTAGCGAAAATGTTTGTCGCGAAAACTCTATGTAGCGAAAACTTAGGTAGCGAAACAGTAACTGTAGCAAAAATGTGTAAGTCGCGAATCTGCTGCAACGAATCTTCCGAATCCCTTTGACAAGAAATAGATTGCGATCATAGGAAAAATGTACCTTGTAAGTGGTCTTTAATATTTCGCATTAATTAACCAAACGATCAATAAATATAAATCCAAATGAAAAAGCGTTCATTTGAACAATATTTTAAATATGTTAATTTCACAAGTTTTTATCTATCGGTAGATATTCATGTTCCCTTTGTGAAATTCGTCAAATCCTTATTAACATTTAAAAATCATTCAAAATTTATATACAAATTCTGATCTTCCTAAGGGGGGGAATCTTCTCTTCGCAAAAGATCCCTTAACTGTACTATAACGGTACGTGGTAGAAAATGGTACAAAGAAGGAGGACCACATATCCCAGCACATGCTAAATGGGTCTGAAATGGCTAAATATACAATGCATGGATTCTGAGGTGAATTATCTCTTTAACATTTTGATTTACGTTAGAAGTAACTTTTTCATTGTCCGATAGGTATTGATTTTTATCAACAATAACTCACTTTTTTCCAATTGAATACCTCTAAATAATTCAGCCAAATAGCATTTTAGGCGTATCTATATAGTCATTCAGTTTATCGTATGCATTAAACTTCAACTCTTGTATTTATAGAAATTATATACCGACTCAACTTATAACTTATGTCATAAAATAACAATTAAAACAGTTCAGAATACTATTCGCCCTTTGGTATTTCCATGACTTCGCAGTACTAAAAGAAAATCTGTTTCGCAGTTTGATTGATGCGACTTGATTGCTGACAGGAAAATGGATCGCATAGCAACGCTTTTATACTAAATATTTCTCTTGCTTTCTTGGTCGCATTTTACTGTCCACGAATATTCGCATTTCATCCAAAATGTCCTTACTCACGTTGACATTGATCGAACAGAGTATTTAGAGAAACAAAACATGCATCCTATTAGTCACCTTTTCCATGATACTCAAGCGATCACTCAGACCAGTTTAAAACACAGCGAGAACTCGAACGAAAAAGATAACCAAAACTTTGCATTAATAGGAACGTATCAAGGAGACATTAAGCGACGTATAAAATGAAGTGGAAAAACGCCACTAAGTCGAGCACTTATTGTTTCGGTTCCGGCATTTGACTCCCGCTTTACCCATTTGACCCTTCAACTTTTCCGACGATGGAAATTGATTTTTGGCGGCATAAATCATGCCGAATAAATTTAAATAGAGCAATAATAAATAATGTTATGCCAAGCCAAGGGCGCACGTGACAAGGAATGAAAAAAAGGGAACACCCGCCCGACTCCGAGATAAAGAGAATACAGAAACTCGTTGATTCGTCAGTTTTTCACGTTTTTCAGTGGCAATGAACCCCTTTTTCTTCCTCTTATCATTTTTCTTGCCTTAATACAAAGGGACACACAATGAAACTTAAATAATGACGCCAGTCGCGGGGACAGAGAAAAATAGCGACTGGCTGATTATGAAGAATCAGGAAAGGGAGGTTACTTGCTTGGGAGAATAGGGGGGAGGGGGAGAAGGGGGATTTTCAGTGGGGGGCGCCAGGAGAAACAGAATATGAGATTGAAGAAGAGATGAAACACTCAAGGGAGTATGATCGCAAGGTGAAGGATGTTATAGAGAAATTACTTTGGTGAGGTGAACGGATAGAGCGATAGGGATAGAATAAATGAAGAATAATAACATGAGTACTGGTAAAAAGAAGGATGATCTTTGCAAAACGGAAATGGAGAAGAAAAAGGGCTTCTGTTGACGGAGTTACTGATTATTCAGACAGAAAAGGAAAGAAAAATTTAAGGGCAAAAGTGGAGAGACGATGCATTCAGTAACGGAGAAGAGTTTGAATAAACAGCGATATTATTTAGTGAATGTAATAGGGCTCCCGGATAGCCAAGTGGGCAACGCGTTCGACTTCAAGCGGTCCCGGGTTCGATTCCCAGTTGGAGCCTACGTGCAAAATAACCTCTGCTGTTGGTACTTTTAGCAATACTACTACTACTACTATTAACATAATAATTAAGAATTTATGTCACTAATAAAAATACACAAACAAGGGATGATGATCCCCGTCTACATTTTTTTGTGTGTTTACACAAAAATTCATTCATTATGAAACATTTTCTTTCAATTTCGGATTCATCGGACCTTGCAACCTTTGAAATATGAACCTGCTTATCTCTTGCTGAGTGCGATTGGTGAAATAATTACGTAGAGTATCATAAAGTATGACAATATCATGGATATAAGTAACGCATTTTGATTCTTTGTTCTCCGATCTGAGAACTTTGATAGACGCCTTAATATCTAAAGCGATTGATCTGAGATTAAGGGTGAAAGTGGAAGCGAGAGTGTAGCTTAGGAGGAAAAGATATGCGACAGATGCCCATCAGTGTTGGGAAATGAAGAAAAATAAATGTAGTGAATAAAATCATCGTTAAATTTCCCAATAAGGAACTTGTTTAAACTTTGCGAAATATTCGTTATTTGCTGAAAGTGAAATGTCATCAAAATTTCGAAATATTTGGAGTATGTTGACGTACGTTTAGATATTAAACGAAATAAGGAAGAAAGATTTAAGTAGATATACGCACATAATTGCAATTACGGAAATTAATAGAGGAAGAGAATGAGCTTCAGGTACATGGATGGTTTGCGAGTAAACAAACTGACAATTAAGGAAAAAACGGCATAATACGATGGAAGGATCATTTGTATGGAGCGAATATAATTTGTTGAACAAAATGGGATATTCGAAGAAACAAATCTGAGAAAAATGATAGCCGTGAATTTATCATGAGAAGGACTCTGAAAAGGAGATTTCGAAAATGATCCTACCATTGAAATGGTCTTATCCAAAGAGTAGCTGTAGTGAATCCTTATGATATGGGCACGAAAGTAACTGATAGAGAAAGTAACATTATTTTTCTTAATTCCTTGTTTTATAAGTAAATTCATTACGGAAAATCAAGAAGGGGGTATAAAGGAAAGAAAGGAGAATAATGAAAGACAAAAATAACGAATAATAATAACTATATCAATGACGACGTTATTCAGCGAATTTTAGTCTTGAGAGATCACTCTTTCAATCAAACTTTCTCAAGTCACGATCACAAAGAACCATGCCCTAACCAGAACCCGGGACCACGGTGTTGCTAGGCTACCACGCTAACCACTACGCACCCGAGGTCGGCAACGAATAGTATCGCAGCAGCTGTATTTCATTGCAACTAAAAAAGATGAGGGTGAATTTACTTAAATCTACACAGATCTTATAAGAATGTAAACAGTTGTTCCAATAAAAGCTGATCCGAAATTCTCAAACCAATATCGCCATAGCTCTAGAATTTTTGGTTTTCAACCGAGACTTAGTTAATTTTGGCATTCTTTATATTGTTGCGTAGTATGAATGAAAGGAAACTCGTAAACTTTTCTACTATGGCTGTTAAAATCAGAAAATATGCTTGCTAAATTCAGAGAAAGTACATTTGCAGTAATAGGTATTATACGACCCCCTTCTGCTACTTAATCCGAGCGTAAAATATGAGGAATAGATGCGAGGACAAGTCGTTTTAGTGAATCTTTCATTCCGCGAACGATACGCGATAACAATAAGCTAAAGAGTTAACTCGGACGATTGGTGTTCACACCCCCTGCCACACGCCGAAGGGCGGCTTGCGGGGTATTTATGTTGATGTAGATGATTGTATGTGATAACGAAAAGAAACATAATTCTTAACGAAGTAGAATTTTAGAATTTAAATAAATAGAAATTTAGACTATGAAAATAATTTAATGTCAAAAAATTTTCTAACCATTAAAACTTTCATTTATAATCAATTAAATTCGTTTAGGGTAATCATTTGTGGTAGTATTTAAAAAACTATTTTATTACAGAGTGTGGGGGTATATTAAATGTGGTTAACACGTAGCTAATAATTTCTCCAGAATGTTGGGAAAAGGAAGAAAAGTAAATTAGAAATTAAGACACGTTTTTAAAATTACATGATGAATTTACTAGTATATTCAGCATAACTTAAATTATGAACGGGTTAAAACTACTCGTTATATCGTGATAATGATGAAAATTCATGACTTCATGAGAATTAATAAAAGAGCAGTCCCTCCTACAATACATATCATGATTTTTCATTTCATTTGTCTTTGTGTACGTGATTAAGAGAAACGTATTTTACTCAAGCATTCGAACCATAGTACCTTAAACTTCACTTTTGCTCCAGTTGAATGAAAAAAGAGATTTCTGGTTTCGCTGCCTCCGTCAAACCGGTTCAACCCGGTTTTTGTTTCGACCATTTCAATGTGATACCCTTCCAAATGGTAATATAATATGAATAGCTTTTCGGTCAATATTGAGTGAATTTTAGAATATAACTTGCGGCATTGAAGAAATAATTATCAAAATATAAGATATACAAGTAATTAAGCGCAGACAAAATAAATGGGTGGGTCAGATATTGAGAGGAGAGGGATTACTGAAGAATGTAATAGAGGGTAGAATGCAAGGGAAAAGACAGAGGGGAAGGCAAAGGCAAAAAATGTTAGATGACATAAAGGGTGGGGTGAGTTACCAGGTAGCGAAGGAAAGGGCAATTATTAATTCCGGCAAACATAATGATGAACTTCGATTTTGGTTTTCAGTTCGGTTTCGGTTCGATGCCCTGATATTAACTCAAATACTTTTTTCTGTGTGTCGTTCATGTCTGAGATAATATTCAAACTGTTAAGACGTGAGTGATCCTGATTTTTGGCATGAATTTAGGTCTTCTTACTGAATGCTATAAAACTGTTTTTCTTTGATTCAATGCGCAGTACTTACGTGGTCATCCATCACTTTTAGTATTACGGTTCATTGATGGGTAGTAGTATTTTTAAAAGTGCCCCCCATCGGGAATCGAACCCTGGACCGCTTTCACCGAAGTCGAATGCGTTGCTCACTTGGCTATCCGGGAGCCCTCCATTGATGAAAGTAAGGGAAAATTACTTCACTCCTCATCTTTTCTCGCGATTTTATTTCAGTACCTATCACTTTAGGTCGCTAATGGTGGAGGGAATGAGGTTCAAACCTGATGATGATAGTTTAAAATAGAGGAACTAGGGCTAAATCACCATCTAGCCAAAAAAAAGAATGAATAAAATTGAAGATACCATGTAGGAATGAATAATTCACCGGAACGTGACCCCTAGAAAACGAGAACAACAGCAATCGGCAACAGTTTTTTAAATTTTAACAGTTAAGTCTCTGAAACATTTTTTTAATTTTAAAATTGTACGTGGTATGCATAATTAAAAACTATTGCTGATTTATGTTTTTTTTAATAATGGAATACCTCCAAGTTTAGGCCGATCGAAAAGAGACGATCGAGAGTAGAGACGATCTTATTTACCTAGAAAAATGCTTTACATTTCTTAGAGAATCTAGCTGGAATGTTAAACGAAACTTAGGAGGAATAGATGAAAAATAAAGAAACAAGTCACTGTAGCCAAGAAAACTTTAAGAAGCCGTCTGAGAAATAAAGGCACTAGAAATATATTCCGAGAGAGAGGTAGTAGGAATTCTCCGTCTCCATCATTTCAGGCAATTTTTATTTATTTCCTCCCCCGACTGTTGCTGGGGTAACTGAGATAATGACCCATTTGTTGTGTAGCTGAAGTTAAATGATGACGCGCCGAGCTCTCTTTTGCTTTTTAAAATAAATAACGATGCCGTAAAAACCGGCATGAGCTTTCCCCACCCTTAAAAACAGGGCATTTCCTACCTCTGGAAGGTGGCTTGGGGCAGAAACTTCGTTTTATTTTGACTCCCTAAAATTCCGCCTTTCTTTTCCCAAGCGTGTGTGAGGATCTAAGGAATGGATAGCTGTCGCTGGAACCATCTCACTCCCTTTCTGCCTCGCCGAACATGGAAAAGTCTCACCCTTCTCGGAGAAAAAAAATTTGTCAACCCCGTACCCCGTCAGGAGGTGATGGGGGTATAAAATAAAGAGGAGGCAATGGAAGGAAAAGATTGCGAGAAAAAGACTTTAAATGGTGCGTTTTTCGTTTTCATTTTCTCCTTTCGGTCCACCTTTTCATCACGTCGTGCCACGCCGCCCTGGCGGAGGGAGACGGAACTACGGGAAAGGGGGAGCGGCTATGGGATGGAGTGGGTTTCTGGGAGTGACAAAGCGCTAGCTAAAATGAATTCCTCAAAATGTCTTGAGTATGAAATTGGATTCAAGTGGGTTGCAGGAGGAGGTCGTGAGAGAGTAATGAAATAAAGAACAGTTAATGAAGCTTAGTCGTAATTGGGATCTGTGGAAGTCATAAGTTTAATTCTGTATTTAATATACGAGGCCATTCCTTCTTAGGGAGAGTTCTTCCGTGGAGTGTACTTTGTATTCATTTTGGGTTTTAAGATCTCAGTGCAGTCGAATTTCGGGTCAAACTTCTCAGGGACATATTAATAAACTTCCTAACTCCTTCTAGAACACGAAATAATTGGGTCGAATGAAAAAAAATTGAGCAGCTGACGCCTTGTGGTATACCACTTGTGATTAACTATTTCAAGAATTAACAAATAATACATGTCAAATAATCAAAATGTAAGATCACTGAAATGGATGTGGGCAGGCCATGTTGCAAGGAGAAACGAAAACCGATGGACGTCAGCAGTTCTGAACTGGATACCAAGAGACATGAAGAGACCAAGAAGAAGACCAAGGGACCGATGGAACAGAGACATCATTCAGTATTTAGGGGTAACATGGCAACGAGAGGCTCAGAATAGAGAGAATTGGAAAGCGCTTGGAGAGGCCTACATCCGACGTCGGATTGAAAATGGCTGATGAT
>KZ308120.1:636161-650357 GCA_000376725.2 Ladona fulva
ATAGAATATAAAAAAATAAATAATAATAAATATTTAATAAATGAATGATTCAGCATTCAGTAATAAATGCTATTCTTATGTAATGCACATAGCTGCGTTTAACTACATGAATTGCCACAGAACTTACAGGTTCATTTTTAGAAATCAAATGCTTAATTCAGAAGTTAACATTACTAAGATCAGTTTTGTGTACATATGTTCAAGATTTTATCCTTACGTTATTTGAAAATTAATTATCCGTAATCTTGTGATTATTGTTCTCTTTTGATGAGGTTAGGCCATTTTTGTATCTTTTCCCCGTTATCTCTGAAGTCATTACATAATATAGTACATCTATAACTCATCCACATCGGTATCTGTACCATTCAACCGCCTTTCGGCGTGTGGCAGGGGGTGCAAGCACCATGACTCCACTTCCCTAGTCGAATACTTTCGCGAATCGTTGGCGGAAAAGATGAATTCTTGAAAAGAATTGTTCTAGCATCCATTTGTCTGATTTTTCTGTAGTAGAGTAAAACAGCGAAACAGTATAGTGGAAAGGTTGAATGCATTTCACTTACAACAGTAATAACATGCAAATATTACAGCATTTCGACCAAAAATAAACCACACAAAACACTCTTCGACATAAGGTTGACTCAGAAAAATTCATGATGCGAGAAACACGTTTATAAGAGCGTAGAGTGCCTTAATTAACCGGTAAAAGGAAAACTGTGACTACAGAAGAAATGGAAATAGTGCCAGTGCCAAGGAGGAAAAAAAATTCCTCTTGGAAAGGACTTGGAGCACTTATAGGAAGAAAAATAAGTTTATGTTAGGCGTCTAAAGTTAGAAATATGGTCTCATCAAGTATACTATTGTTTAGGTGATGAGACAAGAAAAATATAATGTTTTTGTACAGAAAATTATTCATTAAATTTGGGAACTGGGACCACATAAATTGCCACTTTTTATCGTTAACGCGTCGTTAATTTAAAAAATAATTGTTAAACTGTGACGTCGATAGAAGATTGATGAGTTAACTCAATTTGTAATTAATAAACTCGACGTTTTAAGCCGAGAAGGACATTTTCAGGTCATTATTACTTAATCACTTCGCAAATACATTAATCAATAATTTTATTTAGTTTTTTGATTAATCAAGTAGAAAATAATTCAACGGGACTTGAAAGTGGTGCGCCATGAACCTTCTTTTCTCTTGCAAGAGGTACTTCACGGGAGAGCTCCTCCTGTGCCTTTTTCTGGAGGCATCCAATGAGAACGACAGAAAACAACCATAGGGGTAGTGAACTCTACTGACCCCAAAATACTGACCTATGCTCGAAGGAAAAAAAAACAAATTTTCGATTGGAATATTTGTACCTGCCTCCGGCATGACTCTTTCACGACCAAAATACATTATGTCAACCCTTTCTACTCTTTTCATCTTCTGGCATTTTTCTCTACAGCTTACGCTTCTCATCACATCTGTTTATTTAGACTTCATTGTGATCTATTCTTTTTCAGTATCTTAGTCTGTCATCTTCGTCCAAATTTAGAAAGTAATCGATTCGAATGAAGATAGATACTAGATAGAATAAGATTTATTCATAGACGACGAAGCAATTCATAGTTACCAACTGAACGGTAAATGTGACTATTAATAATATTCGAAGTTGAAATTTTAATTCAGTCACCACTTGGCTTTCTTGCGTTAATTTAAATGTCTATTGCTTCTTTTGTGTCTAACATCTTTCTAGAGCTGCACAGCTACTCCTATAATTACTACTACTACAATTTTACTATAAAATATCACGCTTTCTATGTGAACAAGGGGAATTAATTAGTTGTCTCTTTGCTTACTATTGTGGTTAACTCTCCTTATTTGACGATTCTAAGATTCTTTCTACCTTTTTTAGTTGTGTTCATGTAAGGATTTCCTGCTCGGGTTAAGAAATATACTTCTTTCCTTATCCTATTGATATTCGACTTAGTATCAAGTCGCAGAGACACCATACGACACAGTAGATACCAATTCATAAATGCACTACAAAGTTATTCAGTGCTTCTTATACTACATCAATGAATTCAAGTGTATCATAACATATTTACTTCTTGTGACGCATTCATTTTTCTTCATTAATTGAATTTCTGGCGTATAAAGTTTCACTCACAAAACAATGGCATGCAGATCACTGATTGCAATTAGTTAAAGGCTGCTTGTCATCAAATGTCATCTTGAGGGAATCTAACATCGTTAAGCTTTACTTTGTAAATGAAAATCTTGAGTTAACATTTTAACCGTAACCAACCAATGTTCTATAATATTTATGTATGCGAGATTATGTTTATGCATTTATACTTCTCTTATGGAATCGATCCTGAACAGCTTCTAATTAGTATTTGACGTAGATATCGCATGGGTGGTGATATTGCATGTGTAGTGCGATTTTATGAGTATTTTATCATGAGTAGGATAAGAATCTCTTATAAAATCCTAGTGTTCGATGAATTATTACTCAAATTAAGGGATTGGCTTCATCCAATCACTATCGTTAACTTTAGCAGCCTTCATCGAAGATTATTAAATTATACTTTTTGAAGTTAGTTTATGTATCCACTCATGTTTAATAATGAGGTACCTTTATTTTTCTAAAGTAAGCGCTATGGTAATGTTAGAGATTGCTTAGTTAGTGCCAGTTTATTAACAACGGAAGTGAACCTCTAATGCAAGAATTTTACGATAAAAATGTATCGATCATTTCCTAGAGCACACGATAAGTATTTCACGCAGTCATCGGAATGAAGAGACAATTTGTATTATTTTTAAATTAACCGACTTCATTAAACTCATCATTTATTAATTATTCTTCTTAAATCCAATTATTTTTGAGCTTTATGGATCAGCCCGTTCTTTGGTACTTTGATAAACGAATATTATTTTTTCATCAGGAATTTCGAATGGCAATCGAGTTAGCAGGAGATAATTTCATCGGGACATTTCAATTTCCTTTCGGCTCTTTTCAAAATATTTACAAATGAAATACATTTTGCCGTAAAAAGGCTCGAGCCTCGATTATGACGGTCTTTGCTGTCTTCCTTGGACATGAGAAGTTTTGGTGATTTAGAATTCAATTTCACGGGCACAAAATAACAATTTTCAACGTGGTTTATGTTTTTAAAATTTATATTCATTTATGAAGGTTGAATAACGTTGAAATTTCTTTTATATTTTAATGTAATTAATACGGTTGTATGCTAGAGGAATGATGGAATTGAGTTTAATTATCTATTCATGAATTTAACTGAATGCGGCGTGTTCATTTTGGTGACTGTATATATATATCTGATTTATGAACTCGTTCATTAGAGTATAAGAGGCTAATATTTAATTAGTTTAATACAGTATAGTTATATATGGAGGGAGATTAAGGGAGAAATTCATAATTCAGAAGCATTTGGAATTTCAGTTATTATGATTCAAGAAACTCTTTTATCGTAACATATATGATTATGTTGAATCGAGCCCTAATAGTTTTTTAACCTTAATACGGTTGTTAATAAAAGTTAGCCTTATGATATTCACTCTCTTCCAATGTATATAAGACTACCTATATCTTTCTTGAGCAAGGTCAATAATTTTTATGAGACTCTGGAAGGGTAGTTGATCGTTTCTTCCATTATTCATTCATTCACAGTGTTCACGAACCAAGTCATAACTTAGTAACCAGTATATATTTAAACGAATAAATACACTTAAAATAATACATAAAATAAAACATATTTCTCAGATTTAGATCTAATAGCATTTTATAATTATTGTACATCTCTTAAAAATCTCGGAAAAGTATTTAGATGAAAAACTTTAGCTGTAGTCGTATAGGAACGGATGTCGATTGAACGATATTTATAATTATTGTTATGTAATTTTACCTTCAATAAGTTTTACACCTTTCTCTTATTCTGAAAAATAGAGTAAAAAAAGGAAAGAATGTAATTTTGGCATTATTCTCTGCAGTTTTGCACCACGATCGTCGTTGATATTTTTTCTGTTTTATGCGGCATTTCAAACTGCTCAGGCATCGTCAACCACTCGATTATACGTTCTCCTTTATTGCTCGGATTACCACAAAAAACTTAAAATTACACGCATTTTAAAGGAACGTTGCCGCTTTCTAATTTCCTCGCGAATTGCCTCCAATTTTCCTAATATTTTTCCATTCCCTCTTTCGTCTCTCCCAATTTCACTTTCCTCACCCTCCTTCCACCTTTTCAGCGCAATTCCTTCCTCCATTCAACCTTTCACTCCATTCTTTGCCCTTCCCTCCTTCACCACTTTCTCCATTCCCTTTCCTTGGGAGGAAACCGAAATTCCATGTCAAAATCATATGCGTGACCCTTTCTCTCCCTTCAGTACGGAGTGTGACGGTTGACGAGCCGTTCGGGCGAGGGAACGAGTGGTTGTGTGATAACGTCGTGGCGTGATCTCCACTCCGTGTTACGCTCCACTATCTCAATCGATGCCTCCGGAATAAATTGCCGTGTTGATTTCAATTCCCCGGGCCTCTTATCATGTCATCTCGGCGTTTTAGATCGGCATTGCTTCGCGCCTTTTTTCCTCCCACATCGCCCTTCTTTTTTTTTATTCAATTTCAATATTTTCCCGACCGAATGGGTTCTTCTTCTCGATGGAAATTCGTAATTGCAAGGAAGGAAGGATTGGGAGTGTGAGAGCGATGGTTGGTTTAATTGATCGTTGTGCCGGAGTTATTAGTTTCGTCGCATTCGTTTCTGTCTTCGACGTGGGTGATGACGGGGGTTTTGCTGCGATGACGCGCTGGATGAGGATGCGGTTTTCGGATGGAAAAATTGTGAGTCGTGTTATGCGATACGGAGGCTGGGGGTGACAGCTATAAGGAAAGTATGAAGATGAACACGTGACCGAATAATTCCCGTAGGATCGTGAGGGAAAGGTTTTTTTCGGCCAAGTTGTGGCGAAGAATCAATTGATACATTTATGAGGGAAACCCATCGCTTGAAATATATGCTCAGTCCTGTTTGACAGGGTATTCATTGGAACAAAAGGACAATTTAATTCGCTCTGGATGAAAAAAACAATTATTTAGGATTAGGAGGTTTCGAGGTTTGAGTTGTAAACTGGCAAGGCAAGAGATTTTTTACAATATTGTTTATGATTGTTTTATGTCATTTACCAAATATACGAAAGAGGCAATACAATTTATGACCATTTTCTGATTAATAGCCGTAAAATCAACTTAAAAATTTCGTTCTAATTAATCGATTGATAAATAGGAGTTAATACGGAAAACAAGGGCACATCAAATGTAAACGAGTAATTATAGTTAAACAGAAGAACCCCGATTTATTGCTCCCGCATTAGTCGTGTTCCCAGATCTATCGTTCGTTTAGTACCGACTTCATCCCTTAAGGAGCAATTTTTAACTCGTACCGCATTCATCAAAGCACAAAATGCCTTTGAAAAAATTAAAATTCCTTTCCTATGCCCATGAAATTTAAGATGTTAAGAAGCACAAGCTTCTTAATAGGGAAGAATCCCTATTTAATTTAAAATGGCATCTGCAAGAAAACAGCCAACCTTCTCCTCCCAGGTCTAAAGGATGCTGAAGTAAATTTTAGGTTAGCTTAGCCTCGTAGTTTACAACATCATTTCCCAACCTGATTGTTCTCAAGTCCTACTTTTCGTCAAGACAGTCAGGTCGCACCAAGTTGCGGAAATTAGTTTTTCAAATTGACGTAATTTAATCTTTTCGAATAATTAATCGGCTGACGAATTTAATTAAAACTATTGCATGATTAATTTTCAATCGAGAAAAATATTTAGAAAATGAATATCTAAAACGAATAACGCATAATAAACGATACCATTTCAACCTGCTTGAGTCCCAACTACTAGGATTGAATGTTCCATTAGTGGGAACTGTCTCACCGTTAGGGATGGCTGTAACGCCGTCATCTTATGCGCCCAGTGGTACATGTTTGCTAAGCGGGTTGTATACCATTTCAGGAAAACAGTAGGTAAGTCGAGGACCACCTTTCCATTTATTTGCCAGAAATGCCTTAGTAGTACAATACAATAGTACACAATGCCTTAGCAGTACATTGTTACAAGTGCTTCGACAGCTTAGGTCATTTCGCACGTACACGCACGTCCACCGGGAATCGAACCCGGGACCGCTTTCACCGAATTCGAACGCGTTGCCTACTTGGCTATCCGGGAACCCAAAGAAATGCCTTCCTATGGTACGTTTTCGTATCTTATTGTACTATTTGATTTCAGTATACTTGTATACTATATTCTAGGTATCATCGTAAAACACAAAAAGCTTGGAGCTATGTTCTTATCTTTAGTGGTTATAAGATGCGTTAGGTGACTAGAATCTCTTAAAATGGTAATCTCATTGACGAAATATATACCTTGATATTCTCACGAAAGAGATTAGAAATAAGACATTTTCTGATATCCAGCCAATTTTTGAATAACGATTGAAACAGCTTCAGTGGGTTACTCTGCGTAATCTGCCTATACGGCAGTATAGGTAAGTACCACCGTATCATAATATTGAGGAATATTGTTATTGAAATTTAATACTTTATGAATAATCTGTTAATTAATTCCTTTAATGATTTATTAATTTTAAATCTTATGGAACTGTAATAATCCTAATCAATAAAAGCGTCCGTTGAAAGAGTGAGAATCGAAAAGGTATTTCATTATCGTCTACTCGAATGTTTTCATGATTTTATACACAAAAAGTTTTCTTTACATGAAGCTATTGGAGGAATAATGTTGCTTGCCTAAAGAGATTCTTCACGTAGCGTTAAGCGTCAATCGTTTTTAATGATTTTTATCGCTTCTTATTGCAGACTCGATCATTTCGAAAATTCCGAATATTTTAATAGTCCTTGGTTCGCGTATTCTGAAGGTCTACTAGTGTTGCAGTCTTGTATCCAAAAACACAGAAGTCTACACAGCTTCAAAACCTAATTATATTTCTCTGTCACTGGTGATAAACAACTGACATTAAAGCTCCTTCTTCAACTGGATACGTCGGAGGATTATTTTTACTGCTGCTCCCAGGGCGTCCCTTGTATCACATCAAAGTTGTTAAATGATGACAAGGAATTTTTTCGCTCGTTATTGGACCACACACCGAAACAAGATTAATGTAAGGGTTTCGCTCGAATAGCGAAATGTGTTGGACGTGTCGATAATGAGTTAAACTTGGAATCCTACGTCGAGGCTTAAAGCGACCCCTTTTTCCTATGATAGATGTGAACCTGAGATAAAAAGTCACGCCAGGGAACCCCGAAAGGGACTTGGGGCGATTAATGGCACTTTTGGTCTCCGGAGAGAGGGAAAAAAGAAATATCAAAATCCTTCTTCATTTTCTTCCATCTAGCCACAGAAAAATACGATATTGTATAAAAAAGAAGACATTCGTCCCAAATTGGAATTGCTTTGTATCAGGAAACGTATTTTTTTTTACGGGAGGAAAAGTTCGCGTCGTTGTGTTTTTAAAAAAACTCTTCCTTACCGACAAGGAAGGGGAGAAAACGGAGGTATGAATTTAATATTTCGTTCCTTTCCGAACTTTTTTCCCATTGTCTGCGACCGGATGAAACATTAAGCGGGAGCGATTAAATTGTGCGATAAGAGGTGAAATATCATTCCACGGAACGCAAAGGTCCATATGCTTCGACGGATTAGGGCACCGTTATAACGGGTTCAATTAATCAGTCAGTATCTGCGTACGTCATCCATGTGGTGCCTTTTAATTTATTTCGAATTTTGTCGATCCGGAACGATTTTTGGGGATCAAATGTTTATCCTTCTTTCACGCTCGTTTCAGGGAAGTGACAACAGTCTGTAGGTGTATTCTATAGTCCCACGCGGTGTTGAAAATATAGACTTTCAGTCGGCTTGCAGAATTATTAATTTCCGTGTATTTCTTAACCGTTTCTTTGTTATTGATGGCAGAGTAAATGCAGTAAACGGAGTTTCACTCTCCTGAAACCTGAAGAGGCTCTCTGTGGGAGCGAAATACGTATTGGGCTGATTTTTGTTGGTTTTGGTGGGTTCTTTTACTTCATTTACTGCTTTTTCTTCATTTCGTTGTTGTTTTTTAATCTAATTATTAGTTGTTAGGATTTGGAACGCAATAATTGAGCATAATAGGTACAATCTATAGCATGTATTAAGTTGAATATAACGTCTAATTCTTCAGAATAGATTGTGAAATTTCAAATCTTTCTGTGTATATCATTTATGAAGTAGTGTAACTAATATATGACGTTCATAATATTTATATTGTTTATTGTTTCTCGGAAAAACAATATTCTCATGACTAGGTCTTTCCTCTTAATAAGAAGAGAGAGTATTTCGCAAGGATTAAAGAAAAGACATATTGTCGAATAAACACATCAATAGTTAGTTCTCTTCAAACAGTTACCCCTAAAACATTTGTACAGAATTTTGACGGTGAAACTGTCGTGGAATAAAGCAGGGGAACAAAATTACTCAAAATTAGCAGCGTAGTTATTTGGCAGTTTGTTTTAAGGGAATTGTGCCGCTTGAAGTTGTTCCTAATGTCACATCTTTGTCGTTAGATCTTGTCGAAAATCACGAGGGAAAACATATGTCCGATTATTGTGAGCTCTTCTGGCACGAATCCATTATTAATTTCTTGGAAGTTTACTTTTAAATTAGGTATCAATCAAATTCACGTCAGAAACAGTCACAATTTTTTATATTTATGGATCGAGGCCTTTAAAGTATTATAATCAAAAGTTTTCTATTAAAATTTATGAAACGCTTCCATATAATTAGTTCAGATTTTCTTTTGAGTACGTCGATGAAGTTTATGAAAAGCTACATTATTTGTGAAATAAATGATATTATTCATGATGAAAAACGTATAAATAAAATAAAACGGTTTCATTGCATCAAAGATTTGATAGATTAATACATCCGGGTGTAGGCTGAAGAAGCTGACCATATTGACATGCTACTCTATTACTTACATTCACGAGAGTTGTGAGAACTGATCTGTATGAACATTTACATCACTTTGCGAAATATAGCAACATAAAAACGAATCAAAAACGTCCTTCGCATTTTTCAAAATATTAGGAGTAAATGTGAGGTACGTTTCTGATTTGTTTTAAATGGCGTACCACAGTGTACCCGGTGCTTATGCTAACATAAGTTTAATCTATAGAACATTTCTTATGATTTTCCGAGCCTAAATTAAGCAATGCATTCATAAGGACGTATTGATTTCACTCATATTTGTTCATTAAGAAATTACATTTGTGTATCCAATCTTTGGAGTTTAGCGTTGACGACAGCGGGACATGTAAGTGAATTTTGAACCGCCAAGTCACGAATTCGAATAAATCATTTTCATTGGAAGCAGGGAAAATGAGTGACATTTTAGTTATTTATTTTTAAAAGCGCTTCCTTTACTCTCTATTTCCTATTGCAGAATATTGGTAGAAGGAATTACAATTTCTATATACAACTTCTCTAAATGAAGTATTTACAAGTTTAATAAGAATAGAAAATTTGAATTGATTTGAATAGAAAATAATAGAGCTCAGTGGCTTCAGAAGGATACTCAGAAAGGAAAATTAATTCTTAAAATCGCGTTCTCTTTAAGTAACAAAAAATTTGCGCAAATTGGGCAATCTGTGGGAGTGCGGTTAGTATGGTATTTTTTAATTGTGCAATTTTGAAGAAGATGAGAGACCATCTAATGATGATATTAATTTGGGGTACTTGTAGGCGTTGCGGATCTCTGTGGCGTAATGGTTAGCGTGCTAGCCCTGAGGTTCCTGGTTCGAATCCTTGTCAGGACATGGTTGTTTGTGTCCGTCTTTACTAGGTTAATTGAGAGAACGGTCTCAATACCACAAAATCGGCTTAATTGAAGACTTGCTTATCATTATTTATAACTCACTGGACGGATACTCGATTAACCATTGATCCTGTATGTGAAAGATCTTATCTTTTACCAATATCCTCATGCTCCTGAGGCTGTGTTAAGATATACCGATGGATGCAGCAAGCTTAATTGTTCCTTTTTAAGAGATCATCCTAAGAAGTTGTATATAATTCATAATCGGCACTAAGAACATGAATTTAATTCCATCGAATCTGGAGCATTACGGTGCCTTACCGATGTTCAACTTATTTTACGTCATCAATCGTTGGTTATAATGCAAATAATTTTTCAAAATCTCTCAACCATTCATTTTCTGGGATAGGTTACAGAGATATTACGTTGGAATCGACCATACTATCAGCCAGATTATTACCTTCCTCGGCATGAACTATTCTTTATTTAATTTTACTCGATTTCCATGGTTTTTAATTTTTCTCATTAGGATTTCGCTCCACTCCTTCCTCCCTGAGACTTGATTCCAACTTCTATAAATGAAGTTTTAGGCACGTGATTCTTCATAATAGAACAGAAATGATCTTTTGAAAAGTTTTATCTGCCAACTCCTCAAGAATTAAAGAATTCTGCCAAGCTCTCTCTGGAAACTTTCGAGGAAAATTAGAATTTTCTGATCAGTCAGACAACCATTCATTCCAAAGGTCATACGGATATTGACGGGTATTTTAGCTCGATGAAAGCTAATTCGCAACCCAATTTTCGGTCAAGAATAAGGCCTTACAAGGAAACCTACTCTGGTTTTTCAGAGCTAAATGAAAAAATACCGTATTTCACTAGCTCTGATGTGCCGATCATTAATACTCATACGTTTACCATTTAAAAGAAGATTGCGTTATATTCGACGTAATCATCGTAATGTATCACACTATGCTTTAGGTTATCTAAAATGGGTGGTGCTGGTAAGATTCAATGGATTTAACTGAATTGATAAATTATTATTTCTATAATGGAAACAGGATAATCCCAATCACATTCATTTTAATATCTATTACGAACTCAAAGAACCACTCCCTAACCGGAAAAATCCGATTAGCCGGGACTCGAACCCGGTACCTTGGTGTTGGAGTACCAGCACTCTAACCACTTCCCCACCGCGGCCGGTAAATTCGATAATGTGTGAGTAAAATGGAAGAAATATTGCCAAGTTTATCGCTAATTTTTTTATAAATAAAGATCAATATCATAGGTTCTGAATATTTATCAAAATTCATCCAATGATTAATAGAGCTAATCATCCTAAAAAATCAATCATATTATTTTTTTAATTAATTTAATTAGTTTTGTTGATACATGTTATATTTTTTAGTCCCGTAGCACTGAATTTTGAATGCGTCATTGATTTATTTCTCAAAACTTCTACGACGCTTCACCTTCTTTACATCTTAGCTCCAGCTTCTCCGAAATCAGACGCTTTTCCTCCTTTCACTTGGTGTCTATTGTATATCTTTTTGGGCATCTTTTATGAGGAGCCGATCAGATGTCAATCTTTTTTTCATTCTGTCTTCTATTTCCTAACATTTTCTTCAAATTTTTCTCCTTATATTTTCTTTTAAGTACATATTTTTTCTACTTTGCTTATTCTTTTATCGTTCACTATAGAAATATTATTATCTTTGTATAATTTCACTGTAGGATGACACTAGGTCAGATGGCGACGCTACATCGTTCACTTTCTACACGAAAAAAGTTCTACATATAAAAATATGTACATTTTTGAATGTCCACTAACTAAAATATTTCACAAAACTTACTAACTGAAAATTTAAACAACTACGATTTCCATAATACAACTTCATATGATTTCATGTTTACAATTTAAAAAGTTATGTCTTACACATTACAAGGATTAAGGAAAGGTAAATTACTAAGCACGGAAGATCAGTGCAGCTGAAACCCAAGGAATAACAGGTGTGAAAAATAGCGACATGACTGGGACTCGAACCCAGGTCTCCCACTTTCCGGGCAGGAATTCTAATTTAAAAATAATATTTTCTAATTAAAAGTTAGATCACCTGCCCGGAGAGTGGGAGGCCTTAGGTTTCGAGTCCCAGTCATGTCGTTATTTTTCACACCTGTTATTACATATTACAATAATATATGACTACTAAGTCACAATTTAAGCAGCTATGATTTACGACTATATTATTCTGCAATATATACATATATCTACAAACATATAAAAATATACAGTAACATCTTCGCCAAAAGTATACTTCCGAGGACATGAAATACTAATACTATTAGTAGTTTTAATACTTTTTATACGTAAAAAACAGAAAAATTACCTTTATTAAAGATTAAGTTAGGATTTCTCCGCTGCAACAACGATTATGTTCACAATAGAACAATTTGAAGACTGTGATCTCATTGGCAATTAGCAATTAAGTAATAAAAGTACTAAAGTAAAGTAATTACAAAGTAGTAAAGTACTTTTCCTTTCGTTTGTCTTTCCAAAATATCTTTTCTTGTAAGTGCAGGTATACCTCGACTAGACTAAAAACATCGAACAGGACAGATTTAAAAGCGGAGATCAGATGTGGAGAAACAGCCCGGAGAACTGAACCCATTACGTAATATGTTAGGTCCTTTATCTGGGAGCCACGGGGTGCGGGTTTTAAGCAGATTAGGAGGAGGGCGTGCCGCTGGTGTATCGAGAGCACGAAACATACAGAAATAACTAAGCTCGTTCACGATACGTGATTCAGCGATTGCGATGGGCTAAAGGTATGCCGGATTAGAATGTGTCGACAGAGAGTTAAGGTAGGATTTGTGCCCTTGATACCTCGACTCTCAGCTGTAGGTTTTCGGGTAACCATAAGAATCCTTTTTATGTAAATTAGTCCTTTTACTCTCATTGGTTTCATGTACCCTAAAATTTCCAGATTAACTTCTTTCTTGTACGTTGTTTACAATGATTTCGTCCTTACTTATCATCCAAAAACTATCTTTGTATCCCTCTCTACATTTTCCATAGCACATTGCCTAATAATATTTTCTTGGAATATGCATCCTCACAGTGGTTGTCTGTTTTCATATTCAAGTTACTACACCATAGTAAAGTGTCGTTTAAGTTACACTTATTTTCAAAAAATCTTTGACTCTAATAATTATTATTTTAGTAACATTAATTTTTCATACAATCACAACGAAGGCTTCTTTAGTGTTCGTAATATAACTTGAAACCCTTACGTATTTTAAACGTGAAAATCGTTGAAACTTTTGCCAACGATGGTTGGAGGTTTTTCTAGTATTTTTTTATCATATTTTCTCATAAATTTGTCGCGAGGGAAAGATTAAAAAAATTTTTAATCTATTTTTCACACTTGTTATTCCTTTGGGATTTTCGTAGGTTTTACAATTTACTAAGTTACCTTCCTTTCCTTTATCATTAAAAAAATTCTTAGGTGCGTCATTCGATACAAATATAATTCCTATTACATATCATACAAGTAAATGACTGAATTAATGTATCATAGTTCATATGCATAATATAATGTATCATAAGTCACGGGTGAGTAATGTTTTTTCCAATTGGGAATATTCTCAATGAAGTTGTACCAGCTGGATCACTTTATTCGATCCGCATTATTTAAATGAAAGATACGCAAGGAATCAAAAGATAGGAAATTATGACTGATTTTTTCCCACCTCAGGACACTTACATTCTTTGGATACGGTTTTAAGTCACAGTTAATTAAGTGTAACTCAGATGGAAATCCGTGGTTGCGAAATGAAAAGCTTTTGTAATGAAAATATATGTGAATGAGAGCTTTTCTGAGGTCCCATTAGGAGACTAATGAGTTGTAAGGCGGTTTGAAATTCATTTTCTCTAATTAAATAAATAGTTAATTTTATTAGAAATAAAGTCGTTTCTTACGATAAAAAAATATGAAAATCTTGTCGTTTTATTCGCTCAAAACGTTTCTTTCAATTAGCATGAATTGATTATGGAACATTTATAGGAGAATATTTACTATTATAACTGGGAAAATAATGTTGTTTTTCCCGATTCACATAATCATTTCCCAGTAATATAATTCATAATTTTTTGTAAGGAAATTTTCTTTGATTTGAAAGTGTTAATGGTTCCATACCAAC
This sequence comes from Ladona fulva, assembly GCA_000376725.2. Taxonomy (NCBI): domain Eukaryota; kingdom Metazoa; phylum Arthropoda; class Insecta; order Odonata; family Libellulidae; genus Ladona; species Ladona fulva. The sequence goes on from KZ308120.1 coordinate 650,240, forward strand.
ATACGCTTAATATGTATACATTTTGTATAAATTTGTGATTTTTAATCAATTATTGTAATTAATTTAGAACATGAGTGTTCAAATTTTATATCCGTCTACTAAATCAATTGTTGTAAAT
>KZ308120.1:653313-772971 GCA_000376725.2 Ladona fulva
CGATGTTTTCCATAAATATTTTGGCATAAATCAGGTCAAAGTTTTCCAACAGATTGTAAAAGATTCATACCTCTAACTATTTTCTATATGAGTGAACTTTACATTTTCACCGAATAGTTAGTACTCTTTAAGTTAACTTTTCGCTAAAAATATCATTCACCCTATTAACCTGTAAATAATCCAATTTATCATAACTGTCACATTTTTAATGCCTATTTATTTTTCAGAATTTCAGATGCAAATTTTATAAATATTGTCACGCAAAACTTTTTTCATCGTATTCGGAATCTAGTCGAATTTCTTGTTATGGAATGTGTCGAATACTTATCCGCGTAATCCCAAATAGGGTTAATAGATGAAGTTTTCTTTTTCAGTTATTTTGTGTATTTATTTACTTTTATATTTATAAATAAATAAACCATCCCATGGTAACGGAAAATAAATACGTCATACATTAACAGTATCAATGTGACTGTAACTTGAACTTAAGTCTCCCGCTGCGTGGAAAGTCGTCATTTGTTTGCTTTCCCGATTCGAAGTGTGACGTAACCAGAAAAAAAAAGAATGACGAATGCTTGCGAAAACGTATCGCAGTGTCCCCTCCCCATCGCTCCGGTCCTTCTCCTTTAAAACTTTCCACCGAGAGACCACCTTTCTTCCACTCAATGTGAATGCCTCCTGCCCATCGCCCACATGATTTTACATTCTTTACACTCTTGCGCTCCTTCCATTCTCTCTCACGCACTCTGTTCTTCGCTTTTTTTTACGAGGAAAGGTGGAGAGAAAATGCGTATCATGCCACTGTATTTTCGGTTCTCTCCGAAAGGGGCGGCCATTTTGACACTCACAATTTCTCTCTGTACTTTTCCTTTCTCTCGAACTCATTCTTCTTCCTTGTCATTGCTTCCTTTCTTCGATTTATCCTGAAACGATTGTGCACGTATTCCTCTTTTCTGCTACGCCTCAAATTTAGTTTCGTTCATTTTTCTCCCATTCTGAATGTAGTAGAGAAAAGGAATAGCAATTTTTATTTCCCGACTAATATTTTTTCCGCTCATATTATCCTTTCTTAAAAGTTACATTTTGATATTTGACTATTCAAATTTTCACCAATAGGGACGGAAAATAAAACGTTTCATGTCCACTGACTACCAAACACACGGTAATATATCAAAAATCAAAATTATCTCCTTGGATACCAAATAAGTTTGAGAAGGATATTTCATAATTGTAAGTAATCTTATTTTTCAAACTTAAAATTTCTGCTAAATTATCTCATTTAAAGTTTTTGAGATTTAATTTATCGCACCCGGTTATCCTTTTATAGCACTCTCCAATGGAAGTCTTAGTCTCCAAAAATCTCCGTAGTTTTATTTTCAAATGAGTGAAGTTTCGCTTCTTTCTCTCGAGTACGGTTATAAATATTTCCTTTTAGCTGAAACACAATTCCGAATAATTAAACAGTACCCTGGAAGTATACCACGAACAATCACATTCTCCAATGAATCTCAGCAGTTTAAGATGTGAAAGCCATTTTTAATTTGTATCAAGGGAGCAATTCTATTTTATGAGTCCTCCGAGGAAAATTAGAGAGTCGCATTATTATCCGAAGTAATTTCATCAAATGCATGAACACTTTCAATGAGTTAGTCTCATTTTTGTGAACCACCCTTACTCTATTCTAATTAAGAATATTAATGCATTCGACGTTTGATTACTCTCACTGGAACAATTAGCTCGCAGCGTATCACATTTGGTTATATTTCAATCTAATATACGGAGAGGAATGTCCATGATCGTGGAAATTCCAATTGAAAGTAATTAATTACGTCTCCATGTTCTGGAGAGAGAAGCAAGGTATTTTCATGTTTTCTTTTTATAAATCAGATTCTTGAAAATGACGTACACCTAAGTGACCCTTTGGGGCAGTTGCTCTCTATCACATACTTAACTTGGATGAGTGATGTAACTTTTCCCTTTAAATAAACTTCACTGAAGTAGGCGAGGTGTTGTGGTAATCCATAATGGAAATAATTATGGAAAAACACCAGTGGATGACGATTAATCGTCGAAACCGGTCGTGTGTTCTTATTAACAAAATATTGTGGTAAAAGTACAACAATTTTTCCATAATTATTTCCATTTTCCCTTTAAACTTACTTATACTCTTCTAAAAAGAGGACATCGAAAGATTACAGGCATCCAAGGTGTGGGTATGACGTGGAATGGAAAGGGTGAGTTGGGTTGCTAGAAAAACAAACACTGGGGTACTAGAGATGCTTGGGAAAGAAAGGATTTAAATCGAAGTAATTAATCGTCGACAGAGGTAATGGGTGGGCCAAATATTGAGGAGAGAGGGATTGCTAAAGAATGTAATTGAAGGTAGAATACAAGGAAAAAAACCGGGTGGGAGACAAAGGCAAAAGTTGTTAAATGACATAAAAAGAGGGGTGTGTTACCTAGCAACGAAAGAAAGGGCGATAAGTGGAGAATATTAGGGCACATGAACCTACCGAAAGGTAGAAAAGTTATGATGATGATACTCTTCCAAATACGATGATTTCCAACTCAAATATTTTGTTTCTTTTCAATCAATTTTGAAAGATGTAGAAAAACATTGGAGTGATTAACCATTCATTTAAATATTAAATGGTCTACGATTTCTAGCACGGTATGTTATAATTAAGATCGTCAAGAAATAAGGTAGTACGAGGCGCGGATTTGGCCCTTGTAGCGTTCTCAAAAAGTCAGTCTGGAAGTCGCAAATAGTTGCAAAATTCCATTTCAGATATTCCTTCAAAAACTTTGATTAATATCTCAGGTACATATGCTATCTCAGGTTGGTCGATGCCGAATTTGTCGAACGACTATTTTCCTCATTTTAGGTAAAAAACAAGTCTCAAAAAAACGTGTGCCATTTTGTCATATAAAGAGTTGAAATATTCAATTTTGATGTATGAATTGAAGTATTGTAAAAGATAAAGAGGTTAGGTTCATAACACTAAATTGTGTTTTACCCGTGGAATCATCTTCAATGGGTTCGGCACCTGCTTGACGCCGAAGAATTGCAGAAAATTGATGACATCTACATCTACATCAATACCCTACAAGCCGCCTTTCGGCGTGTGGCAGGGGGTGTTAACACCGGATGCTCGCGCTATTTCCTTATTTTGTTATTATCGCGTATCGTTCGTGGAAAGAAAGAGTCAATATGTATACATTTTGTATAAATTTGTGATTTTTAATCAATTATTGTAATTAATTTAGAACATGAGTGTTCAAATTTTATATCCGTCTACTAAATCAATTGTTGTAAATATTGATTGTTATTTTTTTACAGATTAAGTATGCCCATCACCGTCTTCATCCTAATCGTAAATTCTACGAGAAGCTCCGATCCAGGCTGGGATCTTCAGAGGTATGAGTTTTAACATTTTTCAATTCCCTTATAGGTTACACATTGCTTTTATTTTATAAAAATCTTATATCTGAGTGATGTTTTGGTATTTGTTTACGATGTTTTCCATAAATATTTTGGCATAAATCAGGTCAAAGTTTTCCAACAGATTGTAAAAGATTCATACCTCTAACTATTTTCTATATGAGTGAACTTTACATTTTCACCGAATAGTTAGTACTCTTTAAGTTAACTTTTCGCTAAAAATATCATTCACCCTATTAACCTGTAAATAATCCAATTTATCATAACTGTCACATTTTTAATGCCTATTTATTTTTCAGAATTTCAGATGCAAATTTTATAAATATTGTCACGCAAAACTTTTTTCATCGTATTCGGAATCTAGTCGAATTTCTTGTTATGGAATGTGTCGAATACTTATCCGCGTAATCCCAAATAGGGTTAATAGATGAAGTTTTCTTTTTCAGTTATTTTGTGTATTTATTTACTTTTATATTTATAAATAAATAAACCATCCCATGGTAACGGAAAATAAATACGTCATACATTAACAGTATCAATGTGACTGTAACTTGAACTTAAGTCTCCCGCTGCGTGGAAAGTCGTCATTTGTTTGCTTTCCCGATTCGAAGTGTGACGTAACCAGAAAAAAAAAGAATGACGAATGCTTGCGAAAACGTATCGCAGTGTCCCCTCCCCATCGCTCCGGTCCTTCTCCTTTAAAACTTTCCACCGAGAGACCACCTTTCTTCCACTCAATGTGAATGCCTCCTGCCCATCGCCCACATGATTTTACATTCTTTACACTCTTGCGCTCCTTCCATTCTCTCTCACGCACTCTGTTCTTCGCTTTTTTTTACGAGGAAAGGTGGAGAGAAAATGCGTATCATGCCACTGTATTTTCGGTTCTCTCCGAAAGGGGCGGCCATTTTGACACTCACAATTTCTCTCTGTACTTTTCCTTTCTCTCGAACTCATTCTTCTTCCTTGTCATTGCTTCCTTTCTTCGATTTATCCTGAAACGATTGTGCACGTATTCCTCTTTTCTGCTACGCCTCAAATTTAGTTTCGTTCATTTTTCTCCCATTCTGAATGTAGTAGAGAAAAGGAATAGCAATTTTTATTTCCCGACTAATATTTTTTCCGCTCATATTATCCTTTCTTAAAAGTTACATTTTGATATTTGACTATTCAAATTTTCACCAATAGGGACGGAAAATAAAACGTTTCATGTCCACTGACTACCAAACACACGGTAATATATCAAAAATCAAAATTATCTCCTTGGATACCAAATAAGTTTGAGAAGGATATTTCATAATTGTAAGTAATCTTATTTTTCAAACTTAAAATTTCTGCTAAATTATCTCATTTAAAGTTTTTGAGATTTAATTTATCGCACCCGGTTATCCTTTTATAGCACTCTCCAATGGAAGTCTTAGTCTCCAAAAATCTCCGTAGTTTTATTTTCAAATGAGTGAAGTTTCGCTTCTTTCTCTCGAGTACGGTTATAAATATTTCCTTTTAGCTGAAACACAATTCCGAATAATTAAACAGTACCCTGGAAGTATACCACGAACAATCACATTCTCCAATGAATCTCAGCAGTTTAAGATGTGAAAGCCATTTTTAATTTGTATCAAGGGAGCAATTCTATTTTATGAGTCCTCCGAGGAAAATTAGAGAGTCGCATTATTATCCGAAGTAATTTCATCAAATGCATGAACACTTTCAATGAGTTAGTCTCATTTTTGTGAACCACCCTTACTCTATTCTAATTAAGAATATTAATGCATTCGACGTTTGATTACTCTCACTGGAACAATTAGCTCGCAGCGTATCACATTTGGTTATATTTCAATCTAATATACGGAGAGGAATGTCCATGATCGTGGAAATTCCAATTGAAAGTAATTAATTACGTCTCCATGTTCTGGAGAGAGAAGCAAGGTATTTTCATGTTTTCTTTTTATAAATCAGATTCTTGAAAATGACGTACACCTAAGTGACCCTTTGGGGCAGTTGCTCTCTATCACATACTTAACTTGGATGAGTGATGTAACTTTTCCCTTTAAATAAACTTCACTGAAGTAGGCGAGGTGTTGTGGTAATCCATAATGGAAATAATTATGGAAAAACACCAGTGGATGACGATTAATCGTCGAAACCGGTCGTGTGTTCTTATTAACAAAATATTGTGGTAAAAGTACAACAATTTTTCCATAATTATTTCCATTTTCCCTTTAAACTTACTTATACTCTTCTAAAAAGAGGACATCGAAAGATTACAGGCATCCAAGGTGTGGGTATGACGTGGAATGGAAAGGGTGAGTTGGGTTGCTAGAAAAACAAACACTGGGGTACTAGAGATGCTTGGGAAAGAAAGGATTTAAATCGAAGTAATTAATCGTCGACAGAGGTAATGGGTGGGCCAAATATTGAGGAGAGAGGGATTGCTAAAGAATGTAATTGAAGGTAGAATACAAGGAAAAAAACCGGGGGGGAGACAAAGGCAAAAGTTGTTAAATGACATAAAAAGAGGGGTGTGTTACCTAGCAACGAAAGAAAGGGCGATAAGTGGAGAATATTAGGGCACATGAACCTACCGAAAGGTAGAAAAGTTATGATGATGATACTCTTCCAAATACGATGATTTCCAACTCAAATATTTTGTTTCTTTTCAATCAATTTTGAAAGATGTAGAAAAACATTGGAGTGATTAACCATTCATTTAAATATTAAATGGTCTACGATTTCTAGCACGGTATGTTATAATTAAGATCGTCAAGAAATAAGGTAGTACGAGGCGCGGATTTGGCCCTTGTAGCGTTCTCAAAAAGTCAGTCTGGAAGTCGCAAATAGTTGCAAAATTCCATTTCAGATATTCCTTCAAAAACTTTGATTAATATCTCAGGTACATATGCTATCTCAGGTTGGTCGATGCCGAATTTGTCGAACGACTATTTTCCTCATTTTAGGTAAAAAACAAGTCTCAAAAAAACGTGTGCCATTTTGTCATATAAAGAGTTGAAATATTCAATTTTGATGTATGAATTGAAGTATTGTAAAAGATAAAGAGGTTAGGTTCATAACACTAAATTGTGTTTTACCCGTGGAATCATCTTCAATGGGTTCGGCACCTGCTTGACGCCGAAGAATTGCAGAAAATTGATGACATCTACATCTACATCAATACCCTACAAGCCGCCTTTCGGCGTGTGGCAGGGGGTGTTAACACCGGATGCTCGCGCTATTTCCTTATTTTGTTATTATCGCGTATCGTTCGTGGAAAGAAAGAGTCCCTAAAACGACTTGTCCTAGCATCTATTTCCCTTATCTTGCGCTCATTATCAGATCGGCCAAAGTAGCAGGGGGGTCGCATAATATTGATAACGTCCTCCACAAACGCACTGTCTCGAAATTTACCGAGTAATCGAAGCCTAGCTTCTAATCTCCTATCCTTCAGGGATTCCCAACCTGCGACGAGACTTTTTTTGTAAAATTTGATCAAATTTCTTCCCCTGTACAATTTTAATGCGCAAGAATCAACGTAAATGGCATACATAGCTGTATCAAAAATATATTCAAGGGTGGCTAAATGAATTTTTAAAGTGGGGAATAAAAAGTATATTCGTATTTCGGCCTATCTTAGCCGAGCTTGCGTGGCTAAGATATTTCGGCGAAAATTGAAGCTAGAAATTCGCCAACGAATTCATTCTCGCCTATCCATTGTTTATCATGCCCATCAGTACGAGTTTTATTGCAAGGTAGGAATAGAACCTAAATGAAAAGAACATTAACGAAAGTACCATTCAAATCAAAAGCACTTCTCAATCTTAGCCCCAGGTGTGTGTTATCCGCGATCCACGGGCAGCGCTCTTCTCTATTTGTAGTATATCTGTAGTATTCGCGGAAGTGGGGAAACCAATTTATTTGGAATTCACTCTAAAAGTTAAACCGTAATCACTTTAAACACGATTCTAATGAAAAATACCAATAGTTCCCAAGGAGAAGCGGGCATGAAAAAAGTCTGCCAGAATCGTGACTCGAACCGATGAAACGGAAGAACCCGTGGTTCTGTTAGAGTTTTTTCATCTCCGCTCCCCCTTGGGAATATTCCTAGCCGCGCGAATTTTTGTGCAATTTTATCCTCATCCCTTTCCTTGTTTATCTTAAAGGGGAGACCTTATTTCGATCTCTTCGTATGGCCTGTGTCTCTATGAGGCCGTGGCTGTGGACGATGCTATTTAGTCAGACGAGCCACTCTCCATTGCCTACAGAAGTCTCCCAAACGGCTTGTCGAAATGATCGAGGAAGCTAGTGTAGTCGTCCGGAGACCCGGGTTCGAGTCCTAGTCTTCTTAGACATTTTTGATGTCCGATTCTTCTTGGGAATTTACCTAGCCATACGACGTTTAACGCAATAACATTCAAATCCCTTAACTTACATCAAAAGTCATTAAAAAGGAAATCTAATATATAACATTGTTATGAATGATTAAACTGAAATATATTTGGAAGCTCTTCTTTAAACATTTTTCTCAGTTACTCAAATAATTTAGACAGTCGTTATTCACGGTTTCTGTCCACGATTCACATTCTGTGGATTGATGAGATACTGAATACATTTCACGTTAGCGATTCATGATGAATATGGAGGTTTCTACATCGATTACTCCAAGTTTAGGAAGTTGAAGTTTAGATAGAATTCACGCTACGAAGTATTTAGACTATAGATAAAATTCGTAAGAAACTTAGAAGCCGATTTTGCGCGTAATAAAGTTCAGCCTCCCATCCCGGTCTTGACTCTGTCATTCCCACATCCACTCACTTTTGCCGTATCTCCCCCAACTCCACTTCCCCTGTATTTTTCATCCAAATTCTCCTCTTAACTTCCCTTAACTCTTCGATTATCTGCTGCCAAGCAACCGTCTCCACCGCTAACCTTTTGTCTCAAATGGAGGAAAGTGAGGAATCGCTGAGGCATACTCAGAAGGGAAGACTTACACATATTTCGGTTCGCGAGTCTTCCCCTCTTCGGAATTACACGAATTTCGCCTTTCGTCTCTCTCTCTCTCTCCATCTTCCTTCCCAACCCGCCGTTTACCACCTCCACACTTCTCTCGAAACAGTCTCTCCCTTACGGTTGGCTGAACGGGAGGGAAGTAAATGAAGAAAGAGAGTTGTATTAATAGAGGGAAAGAGAATTCGCGGGAATAACAGAGTTTGCGGCGCAGAGAACGAAGAAGGGTACGAATTGAAATAAATCGAGGAAAGGAAATAGAATCGGCGATTCAGGTGGCAAATGTAAAGCGATTTGTGTTTAAGTGTTTCTTTGTTTTACATGACTGCAAGTGCTGAGTGAGAACTATTTTAGACCGAAGGACCTTATCACTTGCATGGGTTTCTATCAAGTAATTAAGAATCATATTTAAATTCGATGCCATCTCTCTGTTATATTACCATTTTTAATTTCCAACATCCTCCCCTTTACAAGTTTCGCTCCAATGCGTAATGCCAAAGCAAAATCGCACCTGCATGTTATCCCATGTAAAAAATTTGGGCACAGGTTTGATATTGGTAAACCATGACCGCACCATCGTCAGTGTGTAAATTATGTACTAATTCTGTTAGAGATATAGGTAGCCAACCGTACCTACCCAATCCAACGCAGCCAAACGATTCTTATATATTGGGTACTAATTACTGTAAATTGTACAGAGTGTTGGTTTTACAATTTATAGCCTTAACCAAAATCCGATGTTAATTAAAATTCACAGTGAAATTACAGTCACATTTTTCTATGCAATGTACTTATCAAAACTATGGCTTGGCCTTATGGTATTTTTATTGATCGATTAAATCATCATAGAACGCTACTTAATTTACTTGAACACTCATTGTATGAGAAAATTCAAAATTAAATTCAGCTGGTAGTTGGCAGATTTATTCAATTAACTTAAACATCGTCTTCAAGTTGCTATTCATCGATTTTCTCTTTTCCCGCTCTTCGTGTTTGCCCATCTCATTTCTTCTTGTACTGAAGGAAATTTCTTGGAACGCTTCGTTCTCCCTTTCTCTCTCCTCCTTCGTCTCCCTACCTATCATTCTGCTCGCAGTTGATAGGTCTAAAGAGATTAGAATCTACAGCAGCTAATCAGACGGCGTTATCTTCCAGGAAAGTGAAAGGGACTTTTTTCTCAAGATGTCTGGAGCTGGGGAATATTTCTAATCGCATGTGAAAGCAAAACGTCATGTTACTGCTTGCTTGCTACCATATCCTCTCTCATGTCTTTGAGCATACGTGCTCGTTGGGGAGTTATGCAGCTTTTCATATCTGCTTTAAAGTCCCCCGGATATGAACTCATCTCGCGGAGAAACTTAGCGTCGAGATAAAATTTAAGTTTATCATTCTACGTAATACTCTCCTGATCTGAGAATATTTGACTTTAACTGAATTTTCAGCGAAGAGCGTCGTTAATGTTACACTTCAGATTTCGGCTAGCATAAAATAGATAATAGGATGCTTCTGAAGCTATTATCTTTATCGAGAAAAGGAAAGAGTATGAATTTAGTGTAGTTTCAGGGTGAGTTACGACAAGTACTAGTTGAAGTACGTCAATTTTTTCATTAAAGATTATTTTCTTGGTGCGATCAATGGTAATAAATAGAGCATTTATGCGTAACTTGAAGGAAATATTTATTTTTAAACAAGTCATTGCGAAAACTTGGCTACTTAAAATGAATCTTTACACTCAAATAGCCTGAAAAACTCGTAACTCATTGACGAAAATGCTTTCAATAAACTTTCCAGCCCAAAAATAGTTATTAATGATGGTTTTTACGCGCTTTCACCAAGGGTGTGAATTTTGTCGAAAGTATAGTTTTTGGCCTGTTTGACATCGCTATTCCCTATAAATATTTGCACATACTTTAAGGGTTAAATGAATAAAACAATAATACTTTTTACATTTCATAATAAATTAAGTGGGATATTTTGAAAGCGATTGATGTCTTTCTTTTTATAGCTTTTGGTTTCATATCATGTGTCAAATTTACTGATAGAAATTTTAGAGAAAAAAATAGTACAATGCCATTAAGCTAGAGTAGAGAATTTTTCAAAAGATAGAGGCTATGAATAGTTGAGAGTTTTGCTATTTCTGATATCTTATTGCGAGATATGTTGGTACCCGAAGGAAGCATACCTTATCTCTTTGATTTCTATTTTTAATCTATTGGTTATAAAAAATATGTACGGCTTCGAGCAACGAAGTTGCTCTCAATTAAAAAAGTCGACTTCTCCGTAATCTTTCATGCCATATTCATTATTAAAATATAGATTCACATATAGTGATTCCGCCATTTTAGAGGTAATTCCATAAAACAAAGTATAACAAATTAACAGCTATATGCATGAACCCATGGACTGGTAACAAATATACCTCTTACTACTTTTAATTCAAAACCATGTCCAATGAAAATTCTTCCGACTTGAAATATGCCAAGCCTTTAGCGGGTAATTGTATGTGTTGTTATGTGTGTAATTAATTAAATACGAATATCGTTGCGGACTTGATTAAAATATGTAGCGGATTGGATCTTGTCCGCGGGCTTTGGTTTGGTCACCAACAGATTTGTTATTTCAATGATGACATTTCAATTACCAAATTTTCGACGGCGATTCTCAAAAATGCTGGTATCATACGACACGATTTTAAAACATTTGATTAATTTCCATCAACTGTTTATAGTTTAAATTTATGTAAGTATAAGATACTTTATTGCTTTCTCTTCATGTATTTTATCGAATTGAAGCATTTTTTGCACCAGAATGAGGGAACTCTGCGAAAGAATCAAACCCCAAGCAGAAATGAAACATGAAACGATAACGCAGTTTCCTTAATGAGAAAGTCTGGAAATACGTGACACGGGATATTTATTTTCATCCGAAGGAATCTTTCTTTAATTTCAAGATCGCGCGAGCGTTGATGAATTAAGCCCAACACAATCGTGCCTGGAAGGCGTGAGCGCAATAAACTGCCAACGACGTCTTTCAGCTCCGCGCTAGAGGAGTGAAGCTTGAGAGGAAACAATTCGATTGCTCTTCCATACAACGACACAACAAGTTCTGTAATCGTCAAATATATTACACAAGTTAAGAACGCCCACTTTATGCCTTGAGAGAATGTGTTGTTTTTCTACCCAAACTACATTCTTCGGTAACATGTGATGTTTCCTAGCGACAGAGGATCTCCTGCAATACTTAATGAGTAGAGGGTTGAAGGCTAGTTATCGAGTTCCTGTTACTCAAGATGTTTTTCTATCTAGATACTCTTTTATTATACTGGTGCTCTCTCAGCACATTTGTACAGATTTTTCATTTCAGTGACATCTTAAAAGCAACCTAATTTATAGCTGTTCTTTAATTAGCGATTTTCAAAAACATGTGTAATAAATAAAACCATTAAAAGTTTATTAAACAAATATATCTTTTCTAAATCTCTTCGGCCTGTTATTATAATGTATACTTGAAATGGTATTTTCTAATGTTCAGGGCACTGTATTACAATTTTTTGTTAGAAAAAAATCAAAGATTATGGTTAATCCCCCTTGTTAATCCATCACACACACACGTACACATACATACATACATACATACATACACACGCGCATTTTATGTATACGTCATCATCAGCCATTTTCAATCCTAATTCGTATTTAGGCTCCCCCGAGCGCTTTCCTGTTCTCTCTATTCTGAGCTTCTCGTTGCCATGTTATCCCTAGATACTTGACTATTTCTCGGTTTCATCGTTCTTTTGGTCTTTTTCTTGGCCTCTTTATATTATTATTATCATTTAAACACTACAAATAGTCCTTTACCCACAAAGTATCCCGAATGGCTTGGAGAAATGTTCTGCCGGGATAGCTCAACGGACAGAGCACCCGACAGGCAATTGGGAGACCCGGGTTCGATTCCCGGTCCCGTCAGACTTTTCTCAAGTCCATTCTTCCTTGGGACTACAAATAGGCAAAATAACTGGTGGCAGTGATTGGAATTATACAAATATATAAATTAACACACCCTTGAAAAGAAAACAAAATAATTACATACAGAAGGATAACACACCCCACAATAATTGTTCTGGAAGAAGAAGAGGAAAGGTTTAAGGAATAAAATATTAGTAAAACTTAAAACTACGAAATTAATATATTGGTGTCCACTTGAGAACAGCTGGCGTCCAGCGGTTGTCGTTTCTCCTCGCAACATGGCCTGCCCACATCTATTTCAGTGATCTACCTTAACTCTGACCGTTAAAACACTGGACTCTAAAGCATCGATTATCAATGAGGTTCTTCTCTCAGCAAACTTTATATTTACAGGACATCCTTTGACATAATTTTTATTCCTCCTTATCTCTCATTTGATAGCATTTTACTCTATCCGTTGATTCCTTTGTGGAATTTGGTCCTTCCGAATGTTGTCCACTTTATATTTCATTAACCCAGGCAGAGGAAGAACTGAAAACTCATAACACGGACTTGAACCTACGATAGGTCTCCCACTTTCAGACTCTACGAGTTGATTCATTGGTTAGAATAACTGCCCGGAAAGTAGGAGACCTTGGCCGCATGGCTGTGCCTGCGAAGATATCTCTTTATAAATATAATTATGAGCATTCTTATACGAAAATCTTTATCAAATATCAGTCAAGCCATCTACAGGTCACAAATATGTCAAATTGCCATAGAAATATAAAGTAACCCTGTCATGCTTAGAAGGGCTAGATTTATACTATGACAGATATATTTTAAAAGTATGTTAAGCTACAATTAATGGTATCAAGCGATGTTTGGTGGAGTGACATAATTAAAAGATTTTAAAATATTTAATAAAAAACTTGTTCAAATCCACAAAATATGTGGATATGTACAAGTTTTGTATCAAATATTTTAAATTAAGTTACGTCATACATGACGGGACTATTTTCTAGTATACAGATGAAATAAAAAATATCGATAAGGTCACATGTCCAAACTCAAACTATGAACAGAGGTATCCAGAACATTCCTACACCTAAATTTAATGGCATAATATGGGAGATGTTAATTTAAAAAGCTATGGAAAATAAATCATCTTTCAGAATATTCTCGCACGGATCTCTTCTAGTTAATGTATATAAAAAAATGTCTTGGAAATTTGAGAAAAATTTTCGTCGGAAATGATGAAACAGTGAAGTCCTTAGTTTTTGCTCATCAATTCACCGTACTCTCTCAATTCCGAGATAAATTTAGAGTTTAGTCGAATCTTCGATATCCGGCTTAAATGAAATTCATTTTCAAATTGTCCTGGCTTTCATCCTCTGAAATTTCTTTGATGTTTCATTTGAGAGATTAAGTAGGATTTAAAAATGCCAAAGTAATGAACTGTATTTTTAACCGAGTTTTGTCGGTATAACAGCCGCGCTCCCTATTCAGGGATTAGAAGATAAGCTTTTGAGACATGATGGTACTCTGGGATGGCCTTAACTAATTTTTGGTTCGGAAAATTTGATCGAATTACACGGAGCATCTGTATTTTTAAGTGTGTTTCCTTTTATAAATGATTCCAAAATGTAATGTTATCAGTACTTCTAACGAGACCAAGGTAGAAACTGATTCGTTTTATCTTAAATATCAGATATTGAAATGCATGAGTTTACTCAGTGCTGAAGTGTGATGTAGTACAGTAAAATCTGTCTTTTGGTCGATTTTAGTGAATCTATGAATTTCAATTCTGTTTGTGGAATTTGATGGCGATGAAGTAAATATTAACTGTCATGATATATTCTGTCAGCATCATTAAACTTCCACTTTCAGAAGAGGTTAAGTTTTTTTCTTTAGAGATATTTCTCTGCATGCTTTGTTTTTCTGCGCGACTCTTCTAATTACTCTTTTAGAGTTTTCAATCCGATCAGCTTGATATGATTAAAAAATAGTCTACTCTTGATAATCGAAAAATGTATCACATCGCATTATGTCGCGAAAGAAGCAAAATTCCGACTATAATAAGACATGAAGTAAGGGCTTTGGTCATTCCCACTCATGGATTTACGCCATCTTTACTTTGTTTCTGTCCTCATTCTGTTTACTAATGCATAAAATAATTATACACATGCTTTAACACTTTAGAATAAAATTGTGCATGCTCCTATCTGAATGTTCTTATTTTAAGAAAACAGACGAACGTAGTCTGAAATCGAGATTATGTTTCTTATATTACATTGTAATCAGATTAGTTTTGGTTAAAGTAAAAAACAATAAGCCAAAGTTACTTTTCAACGGAAGATAATCAACAGTAGAGATAATTGAATCAATGCGTAATCTATAACTATGAATGTACGCTGCAAGCCACCTTTCGGTGTGTGGTAGGGGATGCATGAACCACGAAGATCTCACTGTAGACCGAATTGTCAATGAAAGTATATTAATATGACTGCAATTTTATTTGTAATAACCTTTTTAGTTACAGTAAAGATCATTCTTACTCTATTTGCTGCATTACGGAAATTGATAATTTAATTCTCATAAAAGGGTGTGGTTAAAGGTCAATGAAAGATATCCATTCACTGGAATAAAAATGGTTTTTGACTGCGTAGTAGAAGACGAGTAACTGATTTATTTATTTCAGTGTAGATCTGCGTTCATTTCTGCGGACAGTTGTTTATGCATGAGTTATCTGGATCGCGTTGATTGAGAACTTTCGATATTAACTTTGTATTTCGTGGAAGTACTCGCCATTTCATACTCTACACTCGCGCCGATATGCAAAACTCTGTAATTCTCATGGGAACTCCAACCATATCAGTTTTCATGTCATCTACGTCTAACCAATAGGCTTAAGTTGGGCAATATACCTAATGGCTCAACATTTTAATCCGATTATCATTCATACGGTCAAAGAGCAAAAAAATCGGGATACAGAATTACGAACGGGTTTCTTATTGCTCATTTTATCTTCGTTTTTCCCGCAACTTGATAACGTAAGCTTTTGAATAAAGCATAGGGAGATTTGCGCTCCGTTAATAAAAGAGTGGAGAGAGAATTCTCTTCGAATTCATCCGCGATTTTTTCCCTTCTGATCTTCCGCGACTCGGCATCCGGCAGACCTTCAGAAAGCGTCTCTCTCGACTCGGGCGTCAGGAGGTCAAAGGACAATCGATTTTCTTGGAGGGGGAAAAAGAATAGGATTCGGCCGGTTGAAACAATTGGGTCGGCGTGAGAATTTTCGCGTGCGTGAGCCGGGAAAATTGAATTTCGATTCGGTCGGAAAAGGGGGAGAGTAACTTGACGGTAACTCGTGAAGGTATTTTTGCTCGAGTGTATTTATGCCTGATGCGCGTTATTACTTGTGGGATTTATCTGGAGAACGGGAACGGTTTTGAGCCATCAGAGGCTCGAAAATTTGATCGAGGTCGCAATTAGTAACCGTCAGAGAAAAGAATTCCCTTTTCGACATAAAATACGTGAAAGTACATGCCGTATACATTTTTGTTGATTTATTTGGCCAAGAATAAAAATATTTATTATTATTTCTATCGTTTACATTGAGCAATGGATAGACTTTATGCTAAAAGAGGACGTGAATTACGTTATCTTATGCATACATTAGAAAGCTTTTATGTTCGCCTAAAAATCGAGAGTCTGATGTCGCACAACTTTCAGACTTTGAATATTGTTAAATTGTTTCGATTTTCCTTAAATATTAATTCGTTACCATAACATTTCGTATCTAATATTTCGCATTGTTATTTAAGGTATATTATATAATTTTAATGAGTAAAATATTTAAGATTGCATCACTACTTCTTCAATCAGGAACCCTGAAAAATCTTACGTGATAAGTGTTATCGACAAGTTGCTATAATGCTGTTTAGGGGTAATTTTCAGTTAATGTATACGTTTGTATATATTGTAATGTATATATCTTAGTGTTTGTAGTGGTTGTGATGTAAAAGTATAATTGAAGTTGTAATTGTGATTAGAGTAGTTTTTAAACAATTGTAGTTAATTGACGGGTAGATAGATACCAATTTTCTGTATTTGTTTATGTGTAACTAAGCCATATTGTATGTAATAGTTCTGTAATGTACGGTAACTAAACGACGCCACCGGACGAAATGTCTAACTGCGGCGGTATTGACTAATAATAATAATAATTACTAACCTCGCGGAATAGTTAGAGCAATAAGGGAAGCAAATTCATTTGTTACTTGTAATGCAGTAAATAGAGCTAAACCTCTGACTGTAATTTACAAAAGTAGTTAAATGTTTCAGGAAAAACTCCATCTACGGATCCTCTTACTCATTTCGATAGTGAAAGTTTTAAATAATTGTTCCGTTTTAATGATTATATTGTAAATATAGGCGGAGATCTTCTACCTAAGTTTAAACAATAGGCATAAGAGT
The DNA here is from genome assembly GCA_000376725.2 of Ladona fulva. Classification (NCBI taxonomy): domain Eukaryota; kingdom Metazoa; phylum Arthropoda; class Insecta; order Odonata; family Libellulidae; genus Ladona; species Ladona fulva. Next base: position 670,180 of record KZ308120.1, read on the forward strand.
TCTCTTATATGTAGTTGCATATACATTAATTCAGGCTAGTAGCCATTCTGTTGAACTCTTATTACGAAAGATAGCCCGTAAACGAGGAAATGGAGTGTATCTTTTTGTTTTTAGACATTCAGCAATTATGTTTCCTCTTCCTTTTGCACTACGGACTAGTTGGAGCTGTGGCCCTCTACAATATCCCTCTAAGATTGCCTGTTTCTCGTTTTTCCCAGCCTTGTGCCCCCATTGTTCTCGAATCTTCTATAATGTCCTTCTCCCATCTTTTCTTCGGTCTTCCTCATTTTCTTTTTTCGTCCACATTATTCTTAAATGCCTGTTTTGCTATTCAATTCATTCGTTCGTTCAGTGTGCCCCAACCATCTGATCCTTTGTGCTTTTATAAACGGTTTTATATCCTCAATCTTTTGTATTATTTATTCATTTCGTAAAATTCTCTATTGACCGTTTTATAAGGCACCCAAATATATATATTTTTTATATCTAAACGTCCTTCAAGTATATTTAAATAATTTTAAGGAATAGTTTTTATATTTAGATTCTCTTCCGCGTTAGTTACCGTAGGCCTTAATATCAATGCACGTATTTCACTTTTTGTGGATTTAGATGCGAACTTTTTTTTGAAAATACGTCAGTAGCATGACGGACTTGGCCCGCATTGTAAATTTTATATTTTATGTGTTCTTCTGATTGATTTTTATTGATTAATCCAATATCTGCGTATCTAAATTCTTTAACTCTCTCGAAATTTTCGTCCGTTATTTTTAATTCCTTAATCTCACCATTATCTACATTTCACGTTTTGTTTTCCTCTTTACCTATTCATGCTTCACCAAATTTTCCCATTCAATTCATAAGTAATTCTTTAAATTGGCAATGAATACATTGAAGATTTTCCTTTGATTTCATATCATTAATGTGATGTTTTCTTATGAAGGAATTGACTGGGAACCATTTCTTACCGGTACAGTCGTCGCCTCGCATATTTCTTAAAGGAATGTCAATCTTTTGTGGTTATCATAACGATTATCATAAATTCAGTTCATAAACATCTCTTTAGATTCGCAATAAATAAAATGAACCACTCCCATTGATTTTATATCATCAATGAAACGTTTTCTAAATGTCACCACAACACTTTTCATAGCTTTAGAAATTTTCTGGGATATTTTTCTGAATTTCCTCACAAGATATGTTTCAATGAAATCACAAACATATTATTGGATCTATCGTTTATTTTCAACTTAAGATTCAAATTTGTTAGTTTGGAACTTATTTTATTTCATAACGAGCATTTCATGAAATCGTTATTTAAGCGTCAAAAACTAATAAATATGAATTCCAAGAATGAAGAGACAAATATTTAGCAAAACTATGACCGGGAGAAAAGTACGCAAACGAAGCATGCTTTATAACCTCTTCGAAGAAATACTCCCGTGGAAAGTGTCCTAGCAATATTGATACATTAAGATAAAGAACGTTAGCTGCCTTCTTTTACGGCTCACATCTAAATAAACGGGATGTTTGATCCCTTTCACCATAAAAGTATGAGTTAACTTTCTGCGGAATTGTTTCGGCGCGGATTCTGTAAGAGCGGGCAAAAAAGCCGAATGTGGCTACTTTGTTCCAGAAATGCTTCTCGGGTCCTTTTTACGGCTGCGGTGTTTTTATTTGTAGTCTCGCACGATTATGTGCTTCGGAGAAGAGAAGTTCGAGGAAAAATGTTTCGGAAGGGTGCATAATGAAATAATTTATGTTCCTTCCGGAAACCGGCGTTCTTGGGATAAGGAAGTTAAACTCTCTGTTAGAAGTCAGATTAGCGAAATTGTTAATTTCGAAATGCTTGTTTTGTTAACTTCCACAGCAGGATATCATCATCATCATGGGAAGTGTTTCATGTCATCATTATGTCGAAATCACAACCTTCCAAATATTTTTATTCAGTAGTTGAAGGCAAATCCTATGTTTAACAAGGATCTTACTTCATTGTTATGGTAACCCGTTATATTACCATGGCAGTGTCACATCTTAATAAAATGACTAACGAATATGAAACAGCCTTACCTATGCTAGCTCGCTCGCTAGTTCTTGTTTAGAGATTTTTCTAAAGAAGTGCGTGATTTGTTTTACCCTTAATTTTTCGAAGGACTTTCCCCTAGTTGAATACCATTATAATTCAAGCGGACTTCTATCAAGTATGAAAGAATTTAAATATAACTATTTAAAATACATGTACTTTTAAAATTATGTGTNCAGCCTTACCTATGCTAGCTCGCTCGCTAGTTCTTGTTTAGAGATTTTTCTAAAGAAGTGCGTGATTTGTTTTACCCTTAATTTTTCGAAGGACTTTCCCCTAGTTGAATACCATTATAATTCAAGCGGACTTCTATCAAGTATGAAAGAATTTAAATATAACTATTTAAAATACATTTACTTTTAAAATTATGTGTTATCCTTCTAAGCAGAATAATTTGAATTGGATTCATTAATATAATCATTTAATCAAAATAATTTAATATAGTTCCTCACTCCATTAATAAAGCAATAAAATATCAATTGCAAGATGGTTTGAATGGCGTTGAATACATTTCGGAAAAAGTGCTGGTTAAGAAAATGTATTAATAAGTTCTCGAGTCAACTATTAATGTGGAATCGACTACTAATGTGTATCATCTACTAACCATAAACAAAGATAAAGTCAAGTTAATCATTTAACATTAGCTTTTCTATGAAATCGCAGTAAGCAAATTTGTTTCGGCATATTTGTATCCTTCGCTGAATACTTAATTAAATGTAAATACCCTAATTATCCCGTGGATATTGCAGTTCTAACCGCATACACTACAAATCTCTCATCTCTTTATCGATCCGAAGTTGGTCACAGAGCTCAAAATTATTCACAAATTACCTTTTACAATTTCTTCTGTTTATCTCCGCAGTTGCTCAACAAGAGTCTTGTCCTAATTGTTTACAGCTGACAATAACAAATCGGCATATTTACTGGTAATTCAATCATTATATTTTGTGGGAAGTGGTTGAATAAAGGAAACTGTACTGCTCGATATAAGCGTTCTGAATACAGGGAGAAAATGAAATAAAAGCTAAAGATTCTTTTTCATCGGTACTTTACTTATTCGCGGCAGTACGTAAATGCTCACGAAAAAAGATTTGCAAAATTGCACCTGCAATTTTTATGCTTGGGTTTCCATTCACACGGCAATCTGTGCTAAGTTTTGTATCTTTCCCTCGTCTCTGCAGAAATGCTTCGCTTTAAATAGATACGAGTATAATTCTGCCGATGGAAATATGGTAAAGTCGCGTCATTAATACCAAGGAATTCAATATATTATGTTCGATAAAAACATTTCTGAAATTTTTGGCTCCCTTTCGGCCTATTTGATGACTTAACCTTTCATCTCTCTCTAGAATTCATGACAGCCTTTAGAGCTTCTTTTAAATGGAAATACAAATCTAATATTTACCAGGAAATAAAGAAACGTGGTACACCCATCAATTTTAAAACGCAATCGTTGTTTTCCTAATTCCTATTAATGACCTCTGACATCACTTGCTTAATTTCAGATTATGTAATTATTTAATTGCATTAGCCGAATTAATGGGCGGCCTCATTAGTATAGTTTAGGTTTATTTAGCAGTAATCAATATCGACCTGTGACTGCGATAAATGTCTTCGGGAGTCAGGTAACCTCATCTTGGCACGTGGGATAACATTGAAGTGACTAGCAATTTCGTAAATAAATCTCAGCCTAACTGAATCCAAGCAAACAGTCATCCGAAGCCGTCAATATAGATGGCCAAGCAAACAGCTTGGATAATGAAAAGAAAATAGAAATTTTCCATTCGAAAAGGCATACAATCCCGCGCATGGTGTATAATATTTGCTCTGCGCGTGACATCCATCCATGGAAAAATGGAGACAATTATGTATTGTGCATGGCTCACTTTGCGAAACTATTACTGTTAACCTGTCACTAGCTTCTATTATTATGTGACTCATTCCGAAATTGATTTTAATTTTGATTCGCAATTAATATTTATTTATTTGCATTATGCTCTTTAACTTCTGTTCCTTGCTGATTACTCGGTAGATGACAGGATTAGTATCGCTTCTAATTCATGATATAAAAGAAATAATTAAAATTCGGTCGATTTACAGTTAACTTCTTTCCTTAACATTAAATTTCCAATTCATAATCTTAATTTGTATCTGCGTTTAATTGTGCTGGCTAGCCAGCCAAAATATACAATGCTATGATTAACTAGTACTTCTAGGGGATAATTTAGATTACAGAACTTAAACTTAACACTTCCGTACCCTATCAAAGTTTCACGAACCTATTTTGGTAAGAAATATACAGCTTGTTCTGACGAATTCTTTGATCGCAAGTCCTCAGAAAGGTCAGTTTCCATCAACCATGACTCTCATGCTAAAACAAGGAGCCGATTTAAGACCATTTTGTTTTTAAGCTAATTACCAACCCCAAGGAGGCAATCGTTGAGTCACGTCAAACCGTTGGTAGAAGTTGTGAGGAAATTAAAGAGAGATTCAGATTTTATTAGCTTTAGGCCACATCTGCTTAGTGAATATCGTAATTGGTAGCTTGGGAATTTACAAATCGTGAGAGGGCAAACGCTGAGCGTTCATATTAGTAAATATAGTCGCTACTAAACATTTTTAGCCCATTACTGCGTGGCCTAGTTTGTGAATCTTTATATAAATACGGAATGTGTTAGTAAGGATACGTGAAAAGTTGTTGGACATTTTTCTTATTCCAAATATAGAGGCGGTGATTCGTGTTACCCTGGTTATAAGCAGACGTTGATGTATGGCTTTACGTGAGTAAGGTAGCATTATGATCGTTAATATGCTTGAATTCCGAGTAAGATATTTTTATCGAAGGATCAGTCAGATCATAAAGTTAACGAAAAGGAGACTGATAGAGTAACCTTTTCATATGAGTCGATTGAGCTTAAAATATTCTTCAGTTTGTCTTATGATCGTCCAATAAATTTGCGTTGTCTTTTATATACTACTTACACACATATTTTATTCCCGTTATACCCTTACAGGGTAAGTATTTTATTGCCTTTTGATTATTCACAATACCTCAGTGTACTTTCCTGTCTTTGGATACATCTTTCAATTTAGATAAATCCATAAGTTCCCACGTATTCTTTAAACTCAATTATTTTGGTCTTCCCTTTCCCTGTATTCGTCATAATTTCTGAAATACTCTCTTGATCCTTAAGCTGCTAATCTGTACTCATTCATTTTTACTGATCTTTTATCTAATAAAAAATCACTTAAATGCTTAAACTCTAGCTAACTTCATATAAAGAATTTGTTTTCACATGATTAATAAATATCTAAAAAATTAATTTCTCATCCGTATTTGCAGTAACTTACTCGTCGAATTACCGCCTTCATGTTCTTTATTCGAGAGATCAAACGCATCTCTTCCTTCGGCCCTAGCTTTTTTTCACGCACTTTCTAATTCTCCATATCAAGAATATCTGAACTGCTTACTATGAAATAACTTAACGCTTTAGTTTAAGATACCTTTTCCCATTAAGATTCACTTAAATTTTTATTCCATATTGCATATTTATTCACTGTAATAATCTTTCTTCAGAGCTTGCAATTTTTCTGCGGTATTTAACTATCTTCCTCTAATTTAATTTGTGGCTTATAAAATACAGACAATTCTATCCAAACCTTCCACTGTACTCACAGTAAGCATAAAATCAAATTAATACTTTACCTGTATGTTCCATACAAACATTGTTGGACCATTGTGGCCAATTTCTATAATACTTATTCCAGAATCGCCATTATTCTATTGGTGAAAAGCACGAAAAGTCGTACACTTGGAGAACTTTCCCAGAAAACGGACATAAAGAAAGTTTGACAGGGCAGGTAACCGAACTTGGAGCTTAAATTTACCGGGCGGCTGCTTTAGATAATTGAGCTATCTCGCCAGAACATCCAGACTTACCTATAAGGGAAACTTTGTTGGCAAAGGTTATGGAATCCGAAACCGTTTCCTGTTTGACAAGATGTTTTTATATTATTCCCTTACCCTCCCCTCAAAATTTCCTTAACCTTTTATATTGCTACATACTATGTTACAATTCAGCTGACGATTGCCTTTGTGCCGAAAGCGGTCGGAAAATAATAAAATCCTTTAGTGTGGACATTTATGAAGTTTCTTTTCTTTGTTTTTAAAATGTCTTCTCGCGTAGTACGGCCGAATATGATAGAATCCAGTCTTAAATGCCCGTTCAACCATCTGGTGGATTATAATTTTGTTTTGACCCAGTCTGTCTATCTTGCATATTCTCCTCTCGTAAACATTCACAATGTCCTAATTGAGCACGTGTTAGCAGACCGTGATCGACCAAACGGCGTAACCTCTTGAACACTGAATTGACCTTGAGGACCCCTCAAGTATATTAATATAGGAGTGTCGAAACGGTGAAAGTTAGGTAATATAATCTCTGGCGGTAGTACCAATACACATTCCCTGCATAGTTTTCCCTTTCGACGCAATCTTGTTTGCGCCCCTGGGCGACATTAGGGGACGCTCTCAGTGTTCCATTGATTTGGTTCCTCTCGTCACCACATGTTTAGGAATTTAAATTCGGATATGTCTGGAATGTGGGAGAGGGAAAAAGAGGTATGTCGAGGTCTTCGATCGGGAACTGAAGCCATTCAGTCAGGTCCGGTCTTTTATAGTATGACAGCGTTTGCAGAATCTGTTTAATATCGTTCCATTCCATTAAAACGGAATGGTTTCAAAATTGTGGTTAGCTGAAACGGAATGACGCGAAGGCTTTGGGATAGACGGGGATCTGTTAGTGTAGAGAATTTGTGGGATTGATAAGTTACATAAGATTGCTTAGTTTTCGAATACATCCAATTCTCGGTAATTTTTAAAACCAAATTCCTAATCTTCTCCAGAGGGTCCTCGGGAATAAAATGGCAGCGTAGCATATCATAGCGTTTATATGCTTCGCTATGAGTGATGTTGGATACTGTTTGGGGCTCCCGGATAGCCAAGTGGGCAAAGCGTTCGACTTCGGTGATAACGGTCCCGGGTTCGATTCTCGGTGGAGGCCCACGTGCGGTATGGTCTAAGCTGTCGAAGCACTTTTAACGTTACTACTACTACACAGTTTAAGGAACTTAATGATAATGTACTGTAAAAGTGACAAAGCAGTTGCTCAGTATTCGCTGGGTATTCATTTACTCTCAATATTTAATCCATTCGGTGTCTTTAGATTTCTCCCTTTATTAACTTGAATCGTTTCCGATAAAATTTTACTTTTTTATTTATGAGAAATTATGAAGTCATATTTCCATATTGCGTTTACAAACTTACTGCAGTTAAAAAATATATTTCAAATTTTTTTATAAATTACCAAAGCCTCTATATATATTTTTTAGCTGATTTTTTGAAAGTGAACTGCCATAGAAATTCATTCGAATATGTTCAGTAATTTTTCCATTCCGTGGAAATGTAAAATAAAAAATTAAATGACGGATAAACAATGACAGGTAAACATTAAAAATTCTTTCTGAAGCGGTTTGAGACTCATTAAAAGAAAGGATATTAGCTACTAAATCAAATTTTAAAATTTAAATCTAAAGGAATCCAGTGTACCACGGAAAATAGGTATCATGCAAACTTGCTATCGCGGTAGATCTGACAATGAAAGTAAAATGGCTGTAAACAGGTCAATTTTTATAATGATGTGCGATAGTATTTCTGGGTGAGTTTATCGCTTGGTGATTATAGGTCCTGGCATACGAAGATAGGTGGCATGCACGGCTGTACAGAGAGAGGCGGATGCGAATGATTTTCAGCTTATTTTGATATTTTATTCCTGCCTAAAAGTTTCTTGTGGAATAAATTTACTTCCAATTTTGATACGATCTCTAATTTAAAACGTTTCCAGGGCTTGTTTTGCAAAAAACTTCGCTGTGAGCATAAAATAGCGACCTATAGTTATCTTTGAAATGTCCTCCAACTTCAAATGCTTGCATTGAAGTGAAGGTCATTCTTCATATCTTACTGTAAGAATGGAGTCAAATTAAGTTCGCTAAGCCGAATTAAGTTTATCAAGCCGAATTGTATCTACGGTAGAAAATAGCTCTGAACCTTCAATGCCATGATTCTACGTATCGATTCACACTGCGTCCATCCATTCGTGACAAAAAACATCTCTTTTCCATCCGCAATCGTTTTATTCTCAGAAATAGGCTCCATTAGTTCTAATTAAAACGCTTCTTTTTTATTTTAGGGACACACCCGCGCGTCCCTGGGCAGTCTCCCGTGCTAGGTATGACGCCGTGCGTTTCATTTTTCCTCCCACGTGACTTCTTTCGGCGCGGAAAAATGTATTTACACCCCGAATTTGTTTCCATGGCGTCGAGTTTACAACGAAATCACATTCCAATGGGATTCAGCCATCCCGGAATAGAGTGAGAGGGGGGGAGGCGAAAAAAAAGAGGGTAGCGCACGAATGACCGAAAGACGATCAATCAATCAGGGAATTGGCTTTTCCCAGTCTATCGCGGGATCCTCACTCCACACGAGTTAGCGTCGCACACGTATTTGGGGACGAGTTAATTAAGGATCAATACGCACTGCCGACGATGGAGTCGGAAAGGGGAGAATAAGAACGCGCGGGTGAAAAAAAGTGACGGGAGTCTTCACGGATGAGGAGGCGAGGGTTTCCTCTATTTTTTTCAAGAGTCGATATCAATTGGCAGCGTGGAGAGTGTTTGGTGGCAGCGAAGCGTTCCGGAATTATGAAACGTCGGAGTTATCTTTTTTTTTATTAAATATCTCTCCATTTGGAGGCGTCAGAGCGTGAGGATGGATGTCTTTTCTGGGTGCCCGTGGAGGCGGGATGACGCTCGATGGTTTTATGGCTTATGATCAGGGGTGCCAACATTTCATTGGGATTTGCAATGTGCAAAGGTAGGTGTCGGTGCTGGAGCTGTTAGCTCGCTTTGGGGATGCGAGGAAATTGCTATAAACCTGCATACGATGATTATATGACCCCTTACACGGCAATCAGCGAGTGATAAATTTTCTCTAGCTTCTACCCTCGGGGTTGGCTATGTGCGGCCCGTCTGGCTGTCTTCTGCGGGTTTAGAGGATGGGTGGTGAATCTTTATTTATCAGAGAGTCACCTGTACCATTCGACCGCATGAGAACCGTTATTCTGCTTATGAGAGCATCAGGACGTAATTGATTGGCTTTTTACTGCATTCAAAAATCTATAAGGAAAAGCAACACGGCCGTGGTTAGAGTTAGAGAAAAGAGTGTTAGAAAAGAGTTAGAGAGTTAGAGAAAAGCTCCAAATAGCCGTTGTTTGTGAGCAAACTAACCGCTGAAGAATTCCCACCAGCAGGGGTTAGGGTTATCAGTGGTCGCACTTTGCAAGTGTTGCTCTCAATACGTATTTCGACAACTATGTTGCCATCTTCGGGAGAGAAGAATAACTGATTTATTCTTCTCTCCCGAAGTACTTGCAAAACCTGACCACTAAGAACCCCAACCCCCGCTGGTGGGAATTCTTCAACGTTTAGTTTGCTCGCAAACAACGGCTATTTGGAGCTTTTCTCTAACTCTAATGCGTTAAAAAAGTTTAACATCAATTGGTGAAAATGGATTCTGTCGCTATGTAGTGTTTGGTCCTATATTTTCCAGATTGTTTTCGGCTTGGCATATTAACTGACATTTGGAAACGAAATTATGTAAGCTCGAAAGGTCCAAGTAGCTCTTTTCGTATGTATGTACCTGAATATTGACTGTGGATTCTATTGTGAAAAGAGAGCTTCTCGATGAATCCAGCGGTTGCGACGTGAGGTTACACTGGTCGCGTCCTTTAGAAATACTAAAGGGTCAGCGTAGATGTTTCGCTCTCACGAAAATTGTTTTAACAATATGGTTTTTCACGAAATATATTACCCATTGAAACCGTTTTCGATGGATTTTCCTCCAATAAGATGCGAATCATACGTAGTGATGGTTGATTGGCTGCAAACTGGAAAACTTATGATTTATGAATGATATTCACCTTCCTGTAAGGCAAACGTCGTAAACCTGTTAGTTATATTTTCTTCTTCTTCCTCGTATGCATTTCTGCCTGTTCTTTCTGATTATGCCCTTTAAATTATGGGTTAAGGTCATCTTTCCATCTTTTGCGTGGTCGGCCTATGCTGCTATCTAGACGACTCTGGAATCGTCCATTCTTGTTATATGTTCATTCCATTCTTCTTTCCTTCTATTTGTCCATTCTGTTATCGGAGGTATCTTACATAGCTCTCTGATATTTTCATTGGGAATCCTATCTAATCTTGTCTTACCTACTAGTTTTCTTAGTACGGTCATTTCTTAGTTATATTAGTTAGTTGTATTTTGTTAATTTTAATTTAGCCAACGTAACTTTACGAAAATACCATCGAAAGACATCCTGCCACTAAACGTATTTCAGAAAAGAGTATTTTTCATTCTATTCTAATGTACTAAAAATTTAAGAGCTAAATATATAAACGAATATTTGCTCTTCTTCAGCTATCCTTACTTTTCTTGTTTTTTTTTTCAACGGTGGTGATTGTTGATATGTAATGATCGGTAACGGCCGTTGCATTATATTCGGTCCATTCGGTTTCCATTTTATTATTTTAGAATTGCCATCTTGGGAATTTGACACACTAAGCCTTGCAATGACTCGAGCACTCTAAGCCTTGCAATGAGGTATTTGAAATTGTGGGACACATAATTACGCACGAACTTGAATTTTTAATTAAATGGATGTTCTCTGCTTGAGAAATGATTGCTTAATATCGCAAATGCTTTGAACTTGAACAAATTTTCATGAAACGATTTGCCTTCGGCTGAAGTACTCGTTAAAAGACTCGCTGGGGTCCATAAAATCGACCGCATAATTTCTTTTTCACCAGAGATTTATTCCGTTCATTTGGAGCAGCACGAAAATTATATTTTAAATCACATTGCGAATGAAAGATCGGAACTCAATAGACGGAGCAAATTCAGATCGTTTGCACCAAAAAAATATGCTCAAGATATTAATTATTGTTAACAGTGCTTCGACAACTTAGGTCATTTCGCGCGGAGGCCCCACCGAACCTGGGACCGCTTTAATCGAAACCGAAAGCGTTGACCACTTGGCTATACAAGATTCCATGCCCAAGATTTTTGCTTAATTAATTTATGCATGCAATTTTATCCTCATGCCACACGTTTGACGGATTCTGTGCAGGTGCAACTGCCCCCTTTGATGATTATACAATACATGCAATTTGCTTGGAAGCTCTATATAAATAATAATAATAATTTCTCTAATGGAAACAGGTTAACCCCAATTACATCCATTTTAATAATTATTACTATTCACAAACACACACAACCATTCCCTAAACTGAAAAATCCGGTTAGCCGGGATTCGAACCCCTTAGTGTTAGAACGCTAGCACGCTAACTCCGTCACGCTCCGCGGTGGCGGAGTGATAATATCAATAATAAAAATTGATACTCATGTATTTCAGATATAATTATATATCTATTGGATTTTTCATGACATTATGGCACTTTAGCAGATAATTGGAAACATTTAAGGCATTCATAACGGTTGTAACTTAAAGATGTGTATGCAAGATATTATTTTAAACTCTGGAAAATTTCTACATCCATCTTTGATGCCATAATGAACACGTTTGATTCTGTATGACCTCTGCTATATGTCACAGAGTGTAAAATGCTCTCGTGCTAGTATTTCCGCTTCTAAGGATCTATTCTTTTAAGCCTTTTTTAGATTCTCTGTGGACGGTTCAGGGGCAGTTGGTGGAAGGACAATTGGTCGCTGGGACAACTCGTCGCTAGACATTTCGTCGCTGAGACATTTGGTCGAAGGACAATTTAATGCCTCTGTGGACATTTTTAACGACTTCTTAAGGGGGGGTATCGGTTTCTTTGATTTCGCGACTTTCCTTTTTACCCGTTCAAGTTCTACGTAATGATACGTATTACGGACTAAGAAAAATGTTAGACCAATAGCTTACTTTATAATTTATACAAAATTTACAAATTCGTGTATACATAGTGCTGTAGTGATTATAGTGGTATTATCATGGTAGATTTTAGTGAATATTAACAATAATCCTCACTTTAACACGAAGAAACCCTCACAATTACGGGCGTTAAAGTGAACATTAGTTGAAGTCCATTTTACGTGTACATCATAATACCGGGCCATACTCTCTCAGTACATATGCGTTGAATATGGCATCCCAAATTTGTGCTCAGCAGCGCCACTGCCGAAATGGCGTCGAGAATCAGAACGAGACGGCGGAGCCAGTGCTCCTGTACTGCGAGAAGAGCGACATAAAAAAGAGTGAATTAACGAGACATATCAGAGATTCTCCCGTGTTCATTAATGGGAAGTAAAAAGCAAGGAGTTGAATACCGTAAGCGTTGCAGAATCGATTGGAATTTGGCTCGATTCTGACGAAAATTCGTTAAACGAGTGGCGGAGAAAAGTACAGGTCTAGTGATTGATGACACGTTGGCGCCTGTAAATTTCGATATTGACGAAATCATCGAGTGGGTGAGATACACCCAGAATCGGCCGCGGTGACATAAAAAAGCTCTATCCTACAAATAAGCGGGGATGATGAAGGATGTAGTGGTTATGAAGCAGTTTTTAATGGAACACTGTTTAGAGGTTCTCATGTGATGTTTTCGCAAATAAACGAGAGTACATTCATCACTTTGTTTGGCAGCTTATTTTTAGTCCGAGAAATAATTACTCAACATATAAAAGTGGGTTCTTTTTCAAACGTAGTCCTGGCATGATAACTAGCATAGAGATATTAACGGTGGTACGTGAGCTTAGCTTGTAGGCAATGGATGCCTCGTGGAATTTGCTTGACTCAGATTCCAGGTCTTTTTTCATAGTAAGATTATCTTCACATTTGATGTTGAATGTTTCTTTTTGTATTTGCTCCGTAACGGTTCAGGATTTTTACTTATTAATTAATGGTATGCAATGACAAACTTTGCTAAAAATGGTGTAGTGTATGGGACTCTGCCGATAAGTGTTTTATTCGGGAATTACAAAATGTACAGCGAAAGGGGATATAGTGAAATATAGTAGAGGTCCATTTTATGTGTACATCATAATACTGGACCCTAATGTAACATGTGTGACCTATTTTAAATTAAGAGAGGATTGAATCAATAAATAAAGGACTTAATTTTCTTGTGATACATGTAATTTATGCAGTTTCTGAAGTAATATCCTATTTATAGTAGCCAATTTAAGCTATCATATATTCAGCTACATAAAGATTTACTAGAGGATTAATACCTGTGTTGGACATATGCGTTCATTTCATTAATGGATATATTATGCATATGTTTGGCAATATTGGGAAGAGAAAATCTGCCAGGTTTGAAATTGGCCAGGTGTTCTTTAAATCTAACATCTGTTTGCATAGTTTACCCGAAACTATGTGCAAAGCTATGTTTGGACAGACAGACAGACAAATAAATGCACTTTCTTCCGGAAAACTTTTGTTAATGGCTCCCGACTCAGGGTCTTGGAAAATATTTTCAAACAAGAATATCAAAGTCAGTTATTATAATAACGTTAATCTTAATAATCTGTTGGGCTCCACCAAGGATAAGGATGATAACAAATCTGGTAGATACGAAGATCTCTGCTCTGAATGTGGTTTGAAGTACATCAGTCATATCTCCAATACATGTCTTAATGCTCTAGAAAATCTTTATGTTCATAAAAACAGAGATCACCTGATGAACACTGATTGAGATTTTAATAAAACGTTATACATTCTGGTGAATTCCGTTAGTTAGTTGTTTTCTCCGGTCCACTTCTGGCTTTAGCTCCCGATTTCATCGACTCTTTACCCCTGAAGATGCTGCCTTTGAGAGCGAAATACGTATTGGGTCGAATTAACCGATTTTCGATGGTTCTGGTGTAGAGTTTTGCTGAATGTATCCTGCCATCAGTGGTCGCTCTCATCATAACCATGCGTATGTGTATTCGTGTATTTATAGAGGGAGGCTGTAGTAAATTCAGCCATATCACATCGATAACCTACTATCCATTTCTCGAATAACCTGTACCCAAATCTAAAAATAAACCTCTAGTGCATGTAAGGAGAGAATTAGCATTTTTAACACGTGCAAAATTTACGTACATGTTTTTCTTCGATTGATCTTACTTGGATGAAGAAATTTTCGGAATTTTCAAGGTCTTAAGTCATCAACTTATGCAAGAAATAAGTTCTGTGCGTGATAAGAGTATTCGAACCGATAGTTTATAAAATTCATAGTCCTAATGCTACATCCAAATACGCAGCGAAAGGTTAAAGTAAAGGTCTTACGAAATGCTGAAATAGACGTGATATTTGATCCTAATATGAGTTTACTCCCATCGTACCATAACTAATGATTAGCATTTATTTCTTCATTGATTTTCTCTATCGTCATATGAAACTGTGTTTACTTATGGACGTTCTCCTTCAAAGAAAAATATCCGCAATATAGACAACATGTGGGGGAAAGAAATCGAAAATAGAAAGTCTTAACGAAATATTGATAATGGATATTTGTTGACGCATGCTGAGAAACATAGCGGAATTATTCTGTCGTATATTTGTAATAATCAAAACATTGTTTTACATGTTAATTTTTTACTAGAATCAAAACCACATGTTATTCTGGAGAGTTGCTTGTAAATATTAACAAATTTAATTTTAAATAAGGTTCCTTTATATTTTATGATACGGAATGCGACTAACGTTTCAAATTCAATAATTTATTATTGGTAGAAAAATTATCATCTCCTCAACGGTGTACAGACCGCTCCAAGGGATTGAATTTTGTAGTGGCATGTTAGGGGCATCCACCACCCTTAATATCTATTTGAGATCAACGTATAGGCAGCTTATCCTATGAGTAATGTAGCGAAAGTTACTTATATGATCAGTCATTGGTATCGTTTAGTATTATTATTTAAAATTTCACTATGGTAAGTATATTTCGAATTGAGTTTGCCTTAAAATTTTGCACTTTCGGATAAATTTTTCCTAATCTCCAGCCACATTCGAATATGTCAGTAACCTTACCTTTATTACCCATTCTAAGTGGAATATGAGTTAATTAAATGAAAACTTGCATACAGGTGCTTTACTGCCACTTTAACTCTTCTAATGCATCATCCCAACCAGTACAGAATGTGTGATTCATCTCCATATATGTTACCATGGTATTTTATCATGGTTCATGGCCGCCAATTAAAACTTAACTAAAACTATTTTAAAGATTAAACACAGTCTGAGCGTGTGTTCTTACTCATGCAGGCGCTCAAATATTGCCGTAGAGACGACTTTAGTTGCACTTCTCTAGTTTCTGTTACCCCGACATTACACAACGTTATTGAACGGTTGTACTCGTATTATTAGATTATGTATTAGATTATACAACGTTAGCTATGGATTTAAAGAAAAAAGTCAGATTAGTTTTGACTTTTCCTGAGAAAATTCTAAAACTTCTCTCTATTTACGCTTTAATCGGAGACAGGTGGTATTTTACATCTAGAACTTCTTCAGTTAACTTTGGTTTATTTCCATTATTCTCTCTATGCTGGTAAATTTCACGGCGGAATTGATATTTTCTCCTCTTCTATCGTATTTAATACCGTGTAAGGTAGAAATACAAAAGTTATATAAAAATGCGCCAATACACAAGACAAGGAATTCATAGCCCGTCTCGAATGAAATTATTACTTCAGTTTTATGTCAAGAATTTGCACGTGAATATGTTGCCACGCGGTTACCGAGGTCCTGAGTACATAAATGCAATTCAAAGTATTATCTTTAACCGTAAACTATGACTCGAATAAGCCTTTTAAGCTTCATTATTTGCAGTGCATGCTTTGAAGGAATGTAGATTAACAGTCCCAGTTTCGTTAAAGAAAGCAAATTTTTTTACTCTCCTTTTTTGGCCCCCTTAACTGTTTCAGCTACTGCACGCAGCCCCATTAGACAGAAACTACTTTGCAAAGTCTTAGTTACTTGGTGCAAAGTTTTCTCAATGATTTCGCTGCATCTCTCCGTAAAGCCTCGTCCGGATTGGCAAGAGATTATATTCAAACGTCTCCCGAACGATGTTCGAGTTAAATACTGGGAATTACTCGTAATTGTCGATTGTCGGAATATAATGCACTTCGCGCACGCTCAGTCTAAGCTCGCTCGGATTATCCTCTTCACTCAAAATAGTCCGCGTTGCTAGTTAACCATTCATCACGTAATGATGATAGCAATATCCTCCGGTCTGACATCATCCAGATCGCGGAACCTCTTTTCGCTTTACCGCCGAGAGAAAACTAGAAATCCCTCACTACTATTGTTGAGGAGCTCTTTTCATTGTTGTACCTCGACGTATTTCTCATTTTCCACCCCCACCACTCCGCTAACACCTAACCGCCCCCTTCTCTTCCCCTCCTATCTTCAGTTCATGTGCGTTTGTTCCGCGCACGCCGTGTAGAGGGCGCTGAGAGAGAGAGACAGGGAGGGAGAACTGAAAAGGGAGGGGAGAGTAGGGGAGGTTTGGTTGGAAGACCCCTCGACGACGCTAGGACTATTCGCACGAGTCAGTCGGCGGACGAACGTTGAGACCGGCGGAGACGAGACTTTAGTTTCTCCGTTCGAAATTCGAGGGAAAAATTTCCCTCTGAACTCCGCCTCGCTCGGGAACGCGGGGCCCGGCGTGAGAAATTTTATCCGCGGGAAAAACCGACTTCCGAGAGAAAGGGAGAGCAATTAAAACCGGCTTCCCGAAAATCCCGGTTCACCGATACCCTTGGGTACGGCAAACCGGTGTTTAGCCCGTTTTCATGGACGGAAAACCGGTTCCCCGATGAAGATCGCGAAAGACCCTCTTCCCGATCGCCTTCCTATGCGTTAATTACTCTTTTCCCCGATCCCACTCCGTGGGGTTGTGCACGATGAGTGACGGGGATGCGTTTCTGTGAATCGAAATCTGTGTTAATCTTTTTCCTGGAGGAGATTATGTGTGTTGACCATCTAAACCTAATCTCTAAAAGTGCTTGTGTTCGATGCTTAGGGCTGGTGCAACCCAATGTCGAGAAGTTGTGTCGTACTGAGTGATGTGCGACGGTTTATCTTGAGCGACGCACTGACTACAGGGAACGGTTGATAAGGGGATCCTCTGGGATGCAGGCGGATCCGCCGAATCCCGCTCTTGCCGTCTCCAAGTAGACATGCACGAGGAGCTAGGACTACCGAGTGTTCTCCGATTCGCTCGGAAATGTAGCGACTATTCCAAGTATTTGATAGGAGTCGAGCGTGTGCCACCGCGGGTCTGAGATAAAACTCACTCCTGCCGTCTAAAATCTAGAGGAGCGATGCAAAATATCGGGAGATTTTAACGTAGAGAAGCCGGAAAACTTACTTCCGTAGTGGCTTTCGAATTTGGTAGCAGGAGAATTAGCCGTTCCAAAATTCGTGGGGGTTTCGTCTCACGGAATACCTTTTGCTTAGGTTTCCTGTTTTGTGTGCCATAGAAGGAGCCTTCCATCCTTCAAAGGCTTTTGCGGGAAACGTTAAGAAAGAGGTCTCCGTCAAGACGTCAGGCGTCACAGGTGTTTCCCTTACCAATCCTCCGGCGAAACTTTGTTACCTGGTCGGAGAGATACGGGGGATTCGCCGGCGTTTCCACGGTTTGACTGCCGTCTCAAGGAGCCGGTGTAACCCTTTCGGTGCGATTTGTCTTGTATGGCTCCTCCCATTAGCGATCCCACTCTCCTTTAAGGGAGAAGCTCCTCTCGGAATACCTACGTGCTCCCTTGGATCACGTACGGTCCTCGGAGAAACACGTCCGCGGGAAGGATTGCCGCCAATGACGGCGACAACCGCGAGATAACTTTGTCATTATACCCCTTAGAACTTCCTGGTAAAAAACGATCATATCCCAGTCTCTTGGGAGGCGGATCTCTTCTTCCAAACTGGAAAATTGTTCTCCTAGATATCCCATCCAAATCTCTTATAATCCAAAATGTAATAGGTTTCAAACTCCAGTGTTCGTAATTTAAGTGATAATTGTCAACGTACTTTGGAAGGCCTAGATTAGACTCGGCGGAAAAGTTCTACGTCTTGCAATCGACGCTGTAGAAATTTCCTAAGTGTTTTCCTTCCTGGCTTTAGTACGATTCAAATCCCTTATCATTGGATGTAAGAGTACGCAATTTCTACTCGTTTGTGTCGTGATAAAGTGTGTATATAACGTTTTTAGGGAACTTGTGAGGGACCCGTACCCGATGTTGCAAGACGAGGTCTTTGGGCCGCTCAAGGCGGTTGGAAAGCCGTCGAGAAGACGGAGGTGCGACCAGATAGCTTCGCCTCGCTTTGGATCATTTATCTGCGGGAGTTGGACCACCGCTACGGTTTACGCCGTGCTCATCTTCGCCTCGTTCCTGAGGGGACCGAAAGGCACGGTGTCCGCATCCACGACGCCGGGGCATCAGGGAGGGATCAGCCGGATACTGATACCCGGACCACCAGGTAAGCCCCCGGCGGAAAAGCGGATTAAGTTTTGCCGTAATTTGATCTTCATTACCTGCGACGCCAACTTGGGATTGACGCTAGCCACGTTTGGGAAAGCTTCGCGTGACGTTACCACTTCAGATTAGGCAGAAATACGGAAAGGGTTTAATAGGTCGAAGGCCGAAAATAGTGTTCCTCGCAGTCGGAAGTGGAAGAAATTTAGTTGACTCCCGTTGTGGGCGGTTTATAAATCTTGCAGTTGGTAGGTTATAACGATAATGTCTTTTGGTGACGACGGAGAAGGATTCACAGAAATGTTTGAAGACTCACGTTCTTACAATACTCTAACATCAACAGTAATGGGCGTCTTCCAGATTTCCCGGTTGGTTGTTACTATAGTAATGCTTCTTCTCAACGGAGGAAGTTTTCCAAATATCGTTGAAAACTTAGATTCTCAGATTGCTTTAACAGCCTCAGTGTTGCTACCTACCAATGTAACCTAATCTGCAGTTTAAAGAGAATAAGCACCATCACTTCATCACTACCACCTTCCTTAATTATCGCACGACATTCAACGAAGAATTAGAGTTCGAGAAAAACTCTTTTTTCGAACTCCAATGTTTTTCCTTCGAACTCTAAATGATTTTCTCGAACTATAATGTCTCGAACTAATGTACCAGAGCCGTGTTCCTTTCCCTTATAGATTTAGCGAAGAATTGTTTAAAAATTTCCAAATCATCGTCAAGGACTTAAAAAAGATGAACTCTTTTACGTCCATTGCGTGAATTCCGCCGCAATCCGCCGGCGAAGTACGGAGACTGATTCTGTTTCCTTCGTTCGGTCAAGTTATCCAACGATGAATGTTTTTCATTTTTACGTGGGATTTTAGAATTGGAACATTTCTTCCGGAAAGACGTCTCCAGACTAAAATCGAAAGAAGGCTCTCAAAAATTTTTTGACGACCTTTCCTTCTCGTACAACCTTTTATTCGAAGGGAAAACTTCCCAAATTCTTATCTGAAAACATTTTTGGCATCGATTCCAAGGAATCCTTTCAGATTCTTTTTTAATCTCTCACACAAATTCTCAACTGTATACTAGCATAAGAACATGACAAGATAATCATGCTTACTCTCGGATTGAATTTACAAGTGTATACATACTCTACCGCGAACTACTCGAACGAATTCTAATGACGAATATTCTCATTCTCATCCAAATTTCTCTCTGGAAGATTTCCTTTCGCCAAATTCGAACGGTGGCACTCCACAAATGTACGGGAGACTTTAGCAACTTCTCCCTCGTCGAACTTAGGCTCGAGAGCCCGGAGATTGACGCAAAGGTTACTTTATAAACTTTCCCCAAATACTTCTCGGGAATTCTTTAAAATGGTATCAAGGTGTGTTGGATGTTATAGAAATGTGTTATAAACTTTTCTAGATTATTGTTCTAATGTAGAAGTTTCTCTATTGGGACTACGATTTAAGTGACGGTAGATTAAGTAAAGCGTTGCTACGAAATACATTCCTCGTAGGTTTTTAATATGAGCTTTACCAAAGTATTTGCTGGAGAAAATAATGTTATCCGTATTTCACGAAAATATTTGCTGGAGTTAGAAATAGAACATGTGCTTTAGATCTTAAATTAATGTAGAAAAGTAATGAGTCAGTCCTTAGTTATTAATCGCTACACATTACTGAACGTTATAAGATGTATTAAATTTCGTAGGGTGAAGGTGATGAAGGATAAAAATTTACGAATTGTAGTGAGGAATCCTCTTTGATGCTTATTCTTCCGAAATCACTAATTATATGACATTGGACCTCCAGATAACCATGTGGGTAAGGCGTTCAACTTCGGTGAAGGAAGTTCCGGGATCGATTCCCGGTGGCAGCTCACGTGCGAAATAATCTCACCTGTCAAGGCCCTTTTAAAATTATTACTACTAATCTATGACATTTACTGAACCTTGGTTCCCCTTGAAATGAACCAGGAATTTTATCTCTGTATATCTCTTATACGTTTTCATCGCTCCAACAATAATGTTACAGATTGTACAATTAACTTATAAATTACGAATATTGCGCCGAGCTAGTTTTTACCAAATCGAAAATAAATATTTTCGCGTTTTCAAGGAAGAGAAATTAATTACATTCAATATGACATTTAAATGTAATGATCTGGGTGGAGGGGTAAGCTAACTTCCTCAAAAAAGGCTCCCACGAAAGGTTTCGTTGCAGAGATGGATTAAAAAACGTTTTCTAAAGTGAATGAAAAAACATCTGCTTCGAGGAAGTTTCCAGCTGAACGACAATCCTTCAACATTGGATTCTCGGAGCTCCCCAAAAATAATACCAATACCCTTTCCTACACTCATAATGAAAAGTAACTTGAAACCGTTCTATCTCAAATCAAGCAGTGTAGTGAATTTGTTCGTTACGACCGGTGTTAGAAACTATCGGCAGGTATATATAAAGTGAAGGCATTTGTGATTCCGAGCTGAAAGTTCAGCTCAGGGGCACGCAAAATATGACCAGGGAACGGAATATAATCCGCTGGTGTTTTATATACCAGCACCGCGCATATGCTGGAGTGATTTAAAAACTTAATCCTAGCATCCCCTATCAACGATGAGAACACCTTTAGGAAGACTCTTCGTGCTCATATAATCCTTCCCAAGCTCAGTTAAGTTTAACGCCATTCCGTGAGGACTTTGCCGTTGATATAGTTCAGGTAACTTAAACTGAAATAATTTTGCGATGCCAGATTTGGTGCATATTCGGAGATAGCGTTGGAATTATTCTTCTCGGTGATCGATGAAGGAATTATATTTTTCACTATTTTGTACATTACCCGGGTTTCTGATCATTTATGCTGAACAAATTTTCAGTTTGTTCATTCCTAAAGACTTCCCAAAGTACATACGTCCATCTACGTCGGCATCCGCACCCCTGCTTGGCGCCTTTCGGCGTTTGGCAGGGCGTGATTTTACCGATTCAACCAATTTCCAGTCGTTAACTGCCAATAATATTTTTGGAGATAATAAATTTGAGTTGATTAATTTCGCTCCTAGTTGCTTGATTTTTCTACCGGTATGTAGACAGTTTTATTGGATGGATTCCAAGGTTGTCCCATAAATGTCTAAACGTTTAGAATGTAAACTATAGTTTACCTTCCAAATATTTTGTATTTATTTACTTCTGTAACGAATTACATAGGGTATCGGTTATTGTAACTGGTACGGACATTATAACGAGAGAAATTATATCAGATATATTTATACAATTACGGAATGAAACAACTGAAAGGGACAAATTTTCGACGAGTTGATAGAAGCCGAGTAACTTTCATTGGAAAATTTCTTACAATCCTTTCATAAGATCCACAAGATTAGTGTAAAAACTTAATAAATTGCGATCGGAAAGTAATTAACTATTTTCTTTCACCTTCATTCTGATTATTGAAAGGATATAGATACTACTTTGTGTCCTATAATCAGAGGGATTTTTATCAGCTGGGGCATTATTTTCGAAAAATGGAGGAATACTTATCCGGTTACTCCTCTTTTGCTCGAAGATTAAAAGAATAATTTAAGTGTCTCTTAAAATTTAGATCTCAATCAGTAAGCGTGTATATACTACGGAGTTTCTTCATACGTTTCTCGAGGAAGAAAACCTATTTGGATTTTTCCGAAACCTAAATACGTTTTTGTGCTACATTCGAACCGTCATTCTGTAAAGGCGTTTTTGTCAAGATGTCATTGCTTTAGTTGAGAAATGCTATATGGTCGCAGTTTTGCTATTTGTTTGTATGCCGTAGACACTCAAGTCTCTTACTAGATTATTTTAGTACTTATGGCATTTCATTCCCCGCGTCACGTTTATAGTGGTTTAAATTAGTTAGAATCAATAAGAATTAAAGAGACGTAATCGGACTTCCAAAATGAAGAAAAACACAGGTGCCGAGGCTTTGATCTCATCTCATGTATTATGAAAGTGTTCCATATAACATCTATTTAATTCAGTATAGCACTTAATCGGTTATCGCTATAATTGACTGCGTAAGAGTAAGGTGAAAATTAGAATCAAACGAGGTAAAGACGTGCTTAGTCATTAGGTGTGATCCGTGGTGTTTACGGAGATTTTTTCCATTTAAGCTATCTTGACCTGAACTGACACGAAATTTGTGGATGAATTATGACTTCGTGGACAGCTGGTCGAAATGACCGAAAATAAATATTCGATCTAGTCCTGTACGCAAGAAATAGGTTTTAATCTCTGGAGGAAGGCCAATTTCTTGTATTTTCGTTATTATTTATTAATCTGGTGAAGTTAGATTTACCTATTCTTATCATATTCTTCTACAACGCCTTGAAATCTTTGTACTTCCGACGTTAATAGTTCGGCGCAACTTCACGTATTGTTAAGTGATTTACGAAATTGCCGTGAATCACATTTTCACATCGGTTGATAAATTATTGAGCGCCTGGGAAGGACTTGGAGAAATTCAAAGCGCGAAGCACAGTGTTCGTGGCGATCAATTCTCAGTTCACTACCTCGGCTTCGTACTCAATACTCTGCAAGTGAAGTATGAGCATAAGGAGCGGGTTTTTGTTCGTCTGGGAGAATGAAAGATAGGCTTAGGTAGGGAGAACTCGAGTGTCTACTCCAGTGATAAAGATCTAGATTCTGAGTATCGTTTCATTCAGTGTGTTAACAAGCGAGGTGCCTACAGTCTTGAGGTGAAATTAAAGAGGAGTTTTCGAGATAGGTTCAGGTTTTTCGTGTTGCGCTGAGTTTTGAGGTAACATCGTCGTAGAGCTATGTGGGTTGTATTGCGAAATTGCACTACTATTGCGAAATTTAGAATATGTCTTCGGTTACCTGTAATTATTCAATCACTTGTCGTATGCAATTTACGGATCGCCTGTCTGTTACGTTTTCTGAAGCGTTGGTCGTTATGGTAAAACATCCTTATTTAATTAGCCAAGAGGAAAGTGTATTCTTCCATTGGGATCAATAAACGGTATATATAAGAGATAAGAAATTGGCTGTCATTAGACCATATTTGGGCTGTTCATTGAGGCCTATTTGTCACTTATTTCACAAATACTCGTATTTAAATAATTTTTTTCAATCTCATTCATCACGGTAAGTGAAATAATATGGATATACTCGTATGTAGGTATTTTATCGATTAAAATTGTTTTTATTTCGTACAAATTCGATTTTAAATCCTTTGAATGTAGGCGTTACGCCACTAAAATGCAGCCTGATAGTTTTAATTGCGGCCGAAAGGATTGTCATGCGAGCAAATTGCACGTTCATACGGAGAATATAAAAGAACTTTCCCTATCCCTAGTTTAGGTATAAG
The DNA here is from genome assembly GCA_000376725.2 of Ladona fulva. NCBI lineage: Eukaryota > Metazoa > Arthropoda > Insecta > Odonata > Libellulidae > Ladona > Ladona fulva. Next base: position 694,203 of record KZ308120.1, read on the forward strand.
ATAGATTAATGAAGATAAATCGCTCTAATTTAAATACTTAAAACTTAATAGAAATGTGTACTGAGAAGTGAAGTAATATGCCACGGCTCCAATGGAGCTACTATTGTGCAGGTTTGGTCCAATTAAATCATTCCAAAATGTTTGAACATTCTTTTTTGTTTTTCTTTTTTGATCAGGCAAAGAAAATAAGTGATAGAAAAGCATTCGAGTTGGTATGATCTCCCCAAAATTAAGAGGAGGTTAAATTGTGTGGTTTCAACCCCGTAAGGACATATGGGGTACAGGTTAGAGGAATATTGTAGACAGTGCTGGCGCGCGGCCGACCTGATGTCGCTGTTTTAATAGTTGAATACTTCTTAGTTACGTGAATTCCAGCGATTGTGAACAATTGTTTTCTGTTGCGCTATATTTGCTGATTTTGCCGTTACTTTTGTTGATTGGATGTTGGTTATTATTACGTAAGACGAAGTTAGTTGTGCTGTTATTTGTTATTTAGTTAATGACTTTTTCGATGAATATCCAACGTAATTCATAAATGAACACATTTTAACTTCGTGTCACTGTTGAGTAAAAGAAAAAGTGATGTCTTATCATTAATCTTGTACTGTTAAAGTGAATAAAATTGAAATAATATTATCTCTATTTCAATTTTCAACTTTGTGCAAAACGACTGCTTGAAGCTTTAACTTTTAGCGAAAGTATTAAGGGATCCTTAGCAATATTTATTTGAGATGAGATGCAATATTTTACATTTACGAATTTTTTAAAAATTTTAACGGTAATAGAATATACAGAACGGCAACACAATTTTTTGCCCTATATCTCATGATAGCATGCCTATTTAAGTAATACCAGATTTAGATGGAAGAACATTCTAGAATTCCGTATATGTGGCAGTCTTTTTCAAATAAACTTTCTTCACGAAATATGCCACTATCCGCTAAAACTGAGTGTGTATGACGACGAAGTCAGCGGAGGGAAACCAATTTAGTTGCTGTGTATTCAAGTGAAAGAAAATAATAAAAATTTGCTTGAAAATGCCACATTTACCTTACGTTCTTCACCATGAGATCATCTAAGGCTGAGTTGAAATCTAAGCCTGTTTTGCTGCAGAGGGAGGATGTGAATGCACGCGTCATTTTTTTCTGCTCGTTCAGGGATTTTAACCCACCCCTTCCCCCGCAAATCGATTCACTGATGAACCACCAAAAGAATTTTAATTGGCATTTTTAAACTCTAATTTGAATCTCACGTTTTGGAAGAAGTGGTGATTCGGTTACGCGAAAAAGTGCACTCGTCAGGTTTTGCACATTAATTTCGCGACAGAAATTGCGTCTATTAATTTGGCGATGAAAATGTTTTGGATGACGTATTCACATATGTTATACTTATTTGGCATCTCCGGTTCAATGAGCGATTTCAGCATAATTATTTTCAATTCTGGGTATGCAATAATTTAATATTTTCGAATTCGAAAAGAGTCAGTCCCCATTTGTTCCTTCGTTAATGGAACGGCGCCCATTAATTTTTCAACGTACGGATTTCTGACAGAAAATTAATCAGCTCTGGTTTAATTAGAAATCACGCAGTGAACGAGATTTCAACTCCCGAAACGGAGTGCAGTCTCCTATCCTCGCTTTCCAAAATTCTGCTTTTTCCAGTGCGTTGTTTGGCGTTTTTCTGAAATTTCGATTTCTACGTTGGCAATTAAAGTTAAGGTGTTGAAAAGTGACAAAGTCGAAGCTAGGTATTTGTCGGTTTGAGGTATGCAAAATAATGCTGGGATATTAAACAACAGTTTCAATATTTGACCTGAAAAACTCATTAAGCGTGTATAATTTCAGTGACTGAAGTTAGAAGTTTTAGTTCCGGATAGCTGTACGTGTTGCGTACAGCTATCCGGAGCTAGAATTATTATTCTACATAATATTTAAAGTGGTACCCTTACAGAACGTCTACGCAAAGCAGGCTTACTATTTATGTTAATGATTTTTGTACCCATGGAGTATGCGTTAGCCTTTAGTATCGATATAACGAAATTCGTGAATGGAGGAAATTGATTTTAAATAACAACAGATGGATTGAAATTCAAACTTTCGCGCCTTAAACTATCTTAGTTCATTCTGACGACTTTAATGATAATATTTTATAAATCGAAATATCTTAGGCCAATTTTTGACGTATTAACGTAAGTTTTCCAAATAAGTCGAAGGTTTGATACCACATCGGCGAACAGGTATGAAAGTAAACAAAACTGCATCCATCTCCATAGTGCCTAGGGAGCTCCATTCCCTCTAAAATACATCATTTATTCAATGATGGTGTATTTGAACAACCGTCGGGCTGACTGTACTAGGAAGACGCATGGGACTAAAAACCGAGCAGTCAAACAGCAATATTGTTCGATATATTATTTAACTTATATGCGATAATAAATGTAGACGGAGAGAATGTAAAGACATTTTATAAGATATTTTCGTCTTACAATGCCTTCATAAGCTTATTTCTCTCATTCAAATAGAAATAACCATTTTGAGCACTTGCTGATCTCCATAGTAACCAATTTTTATGTCAATCGGATGCAGGTTTTTTACTGCAATTACCAGCGGAGGAATTCGTTCGGAAAAACGTCTGCGCTTTACTCTGTGACCCGCAAAAATTGGAAAATTCGGGGGATTGAACGTAGAAAATGTATTCTGGCTCCAGACTGTTTTTTATCGCCTACAGAAATTGGGTTATTGAAACAATTAAACCCCAGAATCTCGCCCGGACCGCTGATTTCCAAATCTGATTCGAGATCTCTTGTAATAGTTGTAGGATTCGGAAAATATTCATTATGTCTCCGTAGCTAGAAGTTAAATATAATCCTCTCGATGAAAGAAGCCTACGTCCTAGCTCGGATTTAATTACAGTGTCTTTTTGGCGAACTGCTTATTAAAATAAGGACGCCCCAGACTTCGGGAATTGGGTTAATTCTTTAATCCCTTTTGGGTTTTATTCTTGAATATTTATTTGGATCTTAGTTCTCCCTTGTGGGATTCCGTATTATGCATTCATGATTTTGAATAAAACAGGCTTTTTTGGCTTTCAAAATCTGGTTAGTTACCAAAACCTCATTCTCGCCGCTTCCCTACGGTAATTAAAACTGATTCACATTTTGTTTTTTCATTTTTACCGAATCGAAGGTTTAAAGATGACAAATAGTTATTCACAATAGCGGCCAATGGTGTTTCCATGTTCAATGTTCGATTCATCTACATCTACATCTACATAAGTACCCTGCAAGCCGCCTTCCGGCGTGTGGCAGGGGGTGTAAACACCAAGAGTAGAATTACCTCTTTAATTTATTATTATCGCGTATCGTTCGCGGAAAAAAAAAGAGTCTCTAAAACGACTTGTCCTCGCGTCTATTTCTCTTATTTTACGCTCACTGTCGGATCGGGCAAAGTAGCAGGGGGGTCGCATAATATCAATTACGTCATCCGAAAATGTATTTCCTCTGAATTTATCTAACAATCGCAGCCTAGCTTCTAATCTCCTTTCTTTCAAGGATTCCCAACCTGCGTCTGTGAGCATTTGCGTTACACTTGCTTCTCTATCGTAGCACTTTTTAACAAAACGTATCGCCTTACGCTGCACTTTCTCGAGTTCGCGAGAGTTCGTTTCATCCGCTGGGTCCCATATACTCGCCGCATATTCCAGATGGGGCCTAACTAACGTGAAATAGCATCGCTCTCTAACTTTTTCATCGCATCTACCTACAATACGCTTTATAAATCCGAGCTTTTTAGTTGCTTTACCGCATATTTTTCGAATGTGTGCGCTCCAGTTCTCCAGATTCTCCAGATTCAATTATATGTTGGGGCCTATGTTGTATGTTTAAGAGTGAGATGAACGTCGGTTGATGGAAAAATAATTTAAGGTGATTTACGATGAAACTTGTTAAAAGTGGTAGGTTACCCATGAATTGCTATCGTTATCTAATTTTGTAAAAGCTATCAATTAGACTGTATTGAGACCTGGATTTGCTTGTCCTGCAAGAATGCAAGAATGCAAGAATGAAATGCAAGAAAAAAATGCAAGAATTTATTGTCGTGAAAATATAAATGGAGTCAAATGAGACCTTTGCAGCGAGTGGTCTGCCCTATCTGACGAAATTAAAAAAACAGAAATTATCGGGAAATTGTTCTTTTGAATAGCTTTAGATGTAATCCATGTTATAAATAGAATGGAGATAATTAATATTTAGTAATGATATTTTTGTGCTCATTCATCTCGTTTTATTTAAAATATACCTGTTAAGTAATAGAGGGCGCTCTTTATCTCTCCATCCTCTTTGGTGTAGTATAAACAAGGTATCGATGGTGAAAAAATTTAACACATTTCTTAAGAAGCATATTGGTAATAGCACTTACGTAAGAGTAGAATTTATTGAGTGTTCTTTGGTATTCTTTGCATGAGGTCGGAAATACTTCTGCCACGTCAAAGCAAATTATGCTAATTGGTAAATTTAAATGAAGTTAACTTTATATGAGACTTACACAATTAATTTATGAATAGTTTTAACTCTCCTATAAAATAGTACTCGTATTTAAATACTTAGGCGTAGTATTTACGATGGACTATAACTAATTTTCACTTTAAGGCCCGGTATTATAATGGTGTATAAGAGTTAAAGTGAAGGTTATAGTTAATCTCCTTTATATGAGACGAGTTAGCACGGATATTAAATATAATCTTCACTTTAACTCTAACAAGCCGTTATAATACCGGTCAGTAGGGTGAACGTTAGTTCCAATTTATGTTCACATAACGATACAGGGCCTTAGAATAAAGATTTTCCATTCTTTATTTCGAAAGTTTCGAATTAAAAAAATCCTTTTACGTGTAGCAATTCGTTTAAGGTTTGAGTAATTTGCGCTGCAAATTCTTCGAAAGCTTCGTTCAGAAGCATTTGTAGCATTTTTGTATCTTAAGGAAAGTTTACGTTTCCCTTTGAAAATCGCTATATCTTATTCAAGAGGTTTGCGATCAAGAAAAATATTTGCTGATACGTATTTTATTTCCTCTACAGCTTAAATATGTAAAAAGGATCCACTTTCCTCCGTTCCTCATGCAAGGCCACTTTATTTTATCACGGTTCTTCCTCCAAATTAACCCAACTATGAAGATACGAATTCAATTTAGACAGACGAAGTGAAAAAAAGTTCAAAAAGTAAATTCTTGAGCGAGTCCAGAGAAGAAAAAGTTTAAGCAAAAAATAAACCGACAGGAACTCTCATATAAATGCAAGAACAAGCATTCGAAGGAGTCATGGAGAAAGCGTAAACAGGGCGAAAGGCATAAAAAGGAAGGAAGCGGAGAGACATTTAGGGGCAAAGGAAGACGAATTGAACTTAAGAAGACTTGCTTGGTAAAGCACGGATGCAAAGTGAAGCGGGTTTAGACGCAGGAAGAAATAATGTAAGTAGGTTGAATGAGTAATACGGCTTATAGAAAGGTGCCATTTCTAACAACGATTTGTCTTTTTTACGTGTGCCACCTGACTAAAATATTCATTGCTTTTCCTCTAAATTTATTTAAAATGAAATGACACTATAAGTTTATGTATGTATAACATTAAATAGCATTTTTAAAGTTACAAAGTTCGCGCTTGAGTCTTATTTAAAATATTAATATCCGTTAAACCAACTACTTATTACGTAGATAGTGAAACAAAAAATCGCGGAATGGAGTAGTGTTGTTAAAAGTGCTTTGACTGCTTTGGTCATTTCGCACGTGAGCCCCCACCGGGAATCGAACCCGGGACCACTTTCGCCGAACGCGTTGCCCACTTGGCTATCCGGGAGCCCCCGCGGAATGGTATTTTTAGGAAATATGCTTTCAAATTGAAACCTGATAGCGAATGCCATTTTAGAGAGCATATATCTCAATATCTTCGCAATTGCGTTTATATTTCATGTCATCTGTAAAGAATGCAAAGACAAGGATGAAGGTACACTGCTCAAATAAGGGTTCAGTTTTTTAATTGATATGTTTGTCCATCATCAACGGATCATATTTCAGAAACATAAAGTTAAATGTGTAGAAATTAATTTATTAATAATTGGAGTTATTAAATGTCGCAAAACCGAACATTTATTTTAATTTTTTATCTTTAACTGTAACAAATACAGATAACGGATTGCAGAATGCAAGCGACCTCTCGTATCATTATCATGCACGTAGTTAGATAATCTTTTAAAATTATTATATGTTTATAAAATTCAAATCGAATAAATCACTCTTAGATTCGTTCCAGTTCTTTCCTTTCCCAATAAAAGTATTTTACAAGTTGTCTTTTTCATGCCTATCCCCTTGATGTCATAATATGTCTTCCCTTATGTTTATGATCTTATCCTAAGAGATTCAAATTCTTTTTTATTTCACATACCATACTGTATTATAATCAATTAAGGGAACTAGAAGAGTGAAACATTTAGTGTCATAAAAGCTAAAATCGATTTAACTCATTTTATGGAAATTTATGAGTATAGCATAGATGTGTATTTTAAATTCAAGTACGCGTTGTTGTAGCTGATAATATCTCCTTGTTCAATAGAACCAAAGCCGTTTTCCCGATTCTTACCGTTCGGTTAATCTCGTAAAATGAGAGCAGCAGAGTCGGAATTCAATCCTTATTAAGATTCTCAACATAGTTTTCTACTCCGTAAATACTCCGGAAGTTTGGAATTTCCGACAGCCCTTTTTTTGACCAAGCCAAATTAGAAGAGATGCACACTTTTTGAGTCGGTAGTAACTTCCTGAATATCGAATGAACAAACTTACTTTTATGATAGCCTCTCGTGGAGTCCATTTAAAGACGCCAAAAGTAATAATGTCATAATGTCTTGGATTCTTTTTTTAGTTTATATTTCTGAACTCGATTTGTCGTTTAAATAATGGTATTATTTATTATTATCATTTCTAAACTCAATTTGTCGTCGTATTTTAAAATGGGCGAATATATTTATGCGGTTACGAGATGCTTGGCCTTCTTCAAACGATATCAATAAAAAATGGATACTTAACGACATTTTCGTTGAAAAAAATTACTTTACCAATTCCTCCGGCATTGCAAGCCTTGGAGAGATTTTTTGCGATTTTTTACGGATATGAAACATTTTAATTTGATATTATTCCATTCTTATGATGCATGTGATGTATTTCCATTGGGAGAATAGTATCGAAAGAGATTTGGACTTATGCAAAAATGGGTTATCATCATATTCGAATATTTGAAGAAATCTTAAAGATTTAAAATGTATTTTTTCATCGGTAGATGGAGACGCTATGAATGAGCGTTTGTCTATCTACTGACTCTGTAGCTTTCAATTTGCGGTATTTGCTATATCGACGAATAAGCCAGGAATCTATGTAATTACACATCTTATAAGCGACTGCAACTTAAACATGGAAATGGTATACAAGATTCTAATGATATTCGACTTTATCCTAAACGAAGTAACTCAATCGAATTGCACGTGATGAAGATAGTTTACGAGAGAGATAGACGTTATGAATGCAAAAGGTTAACAATGAATTGACGCTTTGATTGCTTAATATATAAATTTTCTTAAATATCTTTGCCCACTTAGGGAAGACCAAGAAGTTGACATAGGGTATGTTGTCGGAATGAAGAGTTAGAGATCAGGAGAGACGAAAAGGTTGATGTTAAGAGGAATGGTTGGAAGAAGACGTGAAGAGAAAGAGGTCAGAGACAAGACAGCAAATGACTTAATTTATGTTGAAATCGCAGTTTCTTTGTTTCTTTGAACCCTTCAAAGACTTAGGAGATGAATGGCTGGGACATTAGGAGGAAAGACTATACTGACTGGCGGAAATAGAATTAGCAGTTGTAGAAGGATTGAAATGTAGTGTTGACTTATTAAACTCGATGTGCATGTATACCATATATGATTTCTCTTTATGGGGTAAGAACCACGTCATTTACTCTAGTTTATTTCTTGTACCCTTCATTGTGCTGCATCCATACATATATATTTTACCTTGGACGTAAATACCTACATCATGCATTATATTCCCTTTCATTCTTTAAGCTACGTACGTCTCATCTCGTAAACTTCTAATTCACCGCATTAAATCTACTTTTTCTCGGTCTTCCTCTCCCTTTAGATACAGTCCCCTCATGTGCCATGTTAGTATAATCCCCTCATACTCGAAATACTTTCTTAATTACTGCATAGGAAGATTTGTTACAGTTTTCAAATGAACGATTCTTTACCGATCGCATATTTTATTCCTTATCTTCTATCAAAAATTAGTTCTTGTGCTGCAAATTTGATGACGTTCAAGTTCTTTCTATCTCGAATTACGTGAAGGCATCTTTAGTTATGTAGCTGTAGTACTGTTATATATTGCACATTATCATTGTGTTAGTTACTCAGGTGTGATATTAGAAGATGGAAGGTGGCAGAATCAGTCAATAAGTATTAATTTGACAAAATCATTATTAGATATGTTATTTCATGTAGATGATAATTTTAGCGTGAAGAGCAGTAGTGAATATTTGCATTAACAATGAAATTATTTAATCATATGAAAAACAAGCAAATGTCTGTCCGTCTGTCCGTCCCCCTATTTATCTCAGAAACGGCTTGACTTAGAGATCAGAAATAAACTGCATTGAGTTTCTACGATAGTGAAACCTCCAGGAAAAGTACTCTCATTTCTGTAAAGGCCAGGGTTCGAACCCAGGAGCCCATAATACGTTTCCATAAGAGATGAACGTAAAGTACGTTTTGATGACTTGCAGAGGTCGTTTCTTCTAGAAAATAAAAATAAGAATCAATGGTCCTACGAAATTGAGACAAGTGTCTCAAGAAATGAAAATGTTCATAGAATCTAATTTTGTCGCGAAACATTCTTATAATTTCGAAATTGGGAGAACTTTGATAAAATAAAATACGTAAAAAATTTCGGAAATACACAAATGCTCAACACTGATTGGCCAAATACACGGAAAATTTGTGAAATATATAGGAAATAACCAATCCCTTTGACGACTAAGGTCATTGTTGAATGTTGATTTCATGAATTATCCTATATAAGTACACGGGGATAACCAGTTCTTATATTTTTCTATAAGAAATCTTCGTAAAGTAGGCTTTCATGTCTTGGAAACAGTAGAATAAATATTATAAATAATGGTAAGAATTATATTAAGTTATTATGATCTTACAACGGACTCTTTCTGGCTTAGGAGGGCCATATTTACACAATATTAGATATATTTTTAAACTAAATTAAGTTTCGTCATGCTTGACGGGAGCGTTTATTAGTTGTTACATAATGTATAATTAAATTTGCCATATAGTCTTAAAAAGTTGCATGGAATAATGTATGTTACAAGTTGTGTGAAAATTTTGAAACTAGGCATAATACTATTGTAATTATAAAGGGCAACAAATAACTCAAGAAGAATTAGAGATTTCTCAGGAAAAATCCATTGTCAAATATCATCCCAGGTCAGGATGTGTATTTTTCTGAATCGCATGTGGTCCACAGATTGTGCAGATGCGGGTGATGTATATATTAGGTTGAAAGTGAAATTTGGAATCGAGGTAATGCAGCCATTTTGAGAAATCGGAAAGTGGAAGTAATACAAACAATTTAGATTCTTTGGTGAAAAATAAAGATTAAAATTAACTCTTTCAACTTATCCGTGCTGATATAAACAAATGTTCCCAGCAGTGGAGATGACAAGGGATGTTAGTTATGAAAGGGGTATGTGCTCCTTCAACCTCCCCAGAACACGCTACTGTGGCCTTGTCTGCATTCGAACCTGGGCTCACTAAACGCAGAATGATAGTAATTTGAATTTGAATTTGAAAGGGAAAGCACGTCAAATGGAAGGAATATTTTTCAGACTAAGAGGTGACTATTATGACATAAACAAATGGAAGTTAAATGAAAAGTCAGCTGAATCCACTACCAGATCAGGAGTTAAAATGCCGTGCCAAAGTTTGTCTCTAGAATGGGATAGGATGAATAATGAGTAAAGTCACCTGAAAGAGGACAGTAAACATCGAAACGAGGGTTGGGAAGAAAACGGTAGGGTGAGGAGGAAGCCTAGAGAATGAGGGAAAAGGTCGGGGATACAGCAAGGGATAGGTAGGAAAACCCTGGCTGAAATAGGTTATAAAGTCGGAGAACAAGAAAAGGGTAGAGCTGGAAGGCGATATGGAAGGAAAGAGGGCTGAAGTAAAGGGCGAATTGAAGCCGTGGAATGAATAGGAGAAGAGCTAGGAGCAGTCAGTTTGGTCGCTGGCAAGGTCGGTTTGAAGAGGAATTAGTTTTCATTGAGACTCCCGCAGAAATGAATATTTATTCGACATCTGCGGCGCGGCCTCATAAACTTGGAGCCGAACTTACCTTCGGGTCATGCGCCCGGAGGAAAACGCTGAATAACTTGGCACTGCCACCAAGTCGGAAGACGTTGCGTAATCAATCTCTAGGAGTTGGGTCAAGGCGTATTCGTTTGTGTTTTGTTTCTGCTCGATTGATTCCTTCCTTTCTTTCGCCATTCTGTTCCTCGCATCCCCCTTTCTCAAAGAAATGCTTAGGGTTGAGAATTACGCCAACGGATGCCTTTTAAGTGTTTTATACCTAAGGGTATAAACTTTGCTGGTGGTTATTAAGATATGAAAGCTGCTAAGATGATGAATGATGGTGAATAATGGAATTAATTTTGATCGTTACTTATTAAATGTTGTGAAATGTGCTACGATAAAAAAGTAAGCTCTCAGAAGCAGGTTGGGAATCCTCGAAAGGAAGGAGATTGGAAGCTAGGTTGCGATTGATTGATTATGGAGATAATAGAGACATAGATGCGAGATTTTATAGATAATAGGGAAATATAATGAAGTAGAGAAATTGGTTGCTTATAGAGATAAAAGATATAATAGGTGAGCGAACAAGTCGTTTAAAGTATTTATTCTTTTCGAGAGCGATACGCGATAACATTGAGATAAAAAATACTCGCTAACAACTCGAACGCTTGATATTTACACCCCCTGCCATACGCCAAAAGGTGGCTTGGAGGATATTAAAGTAGATGTAAAAAACTGTCGAATAGACTCCCCAGGATTCCATTGACGGAATCAGGTAACAAACATAAAGTGGAGGTAATTAAACATATCGCACAGGTAAATGGCTTCCTATACAATCTAGCTGACAATATAACTTTTCTAAGACCTAATCGACGTCAGACAAAGGTGTGGTACGTATAAATTAAATTGTGAAGATTGCAATAGTGCTTGTATGGGGCAGACAGGTAGATAATTTGAGGATGGGAGGAAAAAACACCTCAGAGCATTTATGACTGTGGGAGTAGCCAGTTATGGCTTTAGGTCAAAGGAAAGAATGGTTTTTGTCAGAGGAAATAATAGATAGGAATGGAAGATTGTGTGTTTAGTACTGAGGAAAGATTGATTATTCAGAGAAACTACTAAACGAATGATGAAGGAAGATTTACAGAAATGATACGAAGAACAAATAAATTTATTGATTTAAAGGAAGGGGTTAATTATGAGGGGAAGAGGATTATTGCTTGGAGTAAGGTATCTTGGTACATGTATATTAAGGATCATTGAAAAGGATGTGAGATGTTTGCGAAAGGGGCTCTTTGGATTGTAAGGGTGATCGACGCAGTGGTTTAGGGGGATTATCGATGTTTGTAACACATGTTTTCAGGTTACGTGTCAACCTTGTCATTCCGTCACGCTGCTTGTCAGAGTGTTTTGCTCATTTAGAACCGTTCTCTGAAGCTGCATCTCTGAGTTGTGAGACGGAACCACTGGAAAGGTGGAATTATGTCATTTGTTTGGGTGGAGCTGAAATGCTTATTGTCTACTCTGTCACATTTCATCGAGATAGCTTGAACCTTAATGGTATAGGAGATTACGATTGCACCTTAATTTCCATATCTAAGAGGGAAAAAGTGTCATGGGTGACTAAAAGGAGACTTTTCACAATGAATAAGTGTCGTAAAATAAGTATTTACTTCTTAAATTTAATCGAATTTGGATTTGTTGTTGAGCAGCCTCATATTCTTAGAAAAATATGTGGATGCTTCATACAGTTTCCTTCTGTTGGGGCTATGTTAGCATAGAGTAACATTCATGCGCATATACTGAACTGCTTTTCTAACAGTTTAGGTATAACTCCTTTCTACGTTATATATCAATTACATGGTTCATAAACAGCCAAATGAGGCACATTGTATCATCGGATGTAGCATGAATTGCTGAACTCAGTAATGATGTTAGAGTGTTGGGAAAGTGTAGATGATTGACGTGAACGAAAGAGGGATATAAAGAACTCACCCACCAGGGAATTAGCGTGAGATAGATGTACAGATGCATACGTATACGATATCATCTTTTACTTCAATACTTATTAAGACTCTGAGGTCAATGCAAATATGTAGGAGTTTGTTGTATGTATATTAAGGTTTTGAACCTCTTGCTAAAGATATCTGAATCCAAACGCCCAAGGATCAACAGATGTGAAAAATAGCGACAAAACTGGGACTCGAACCCATGTCTCCCACTTCTCTAGGCAGTTACTCTAACCACTAGTCATTATCTATGTTGTATCATTTTAAAGTCATGTCTTTTCACATCTGTTTATCCTTGGGTTTTAAGGCACGCACCTCAGTGTGCAAAGTAAATGCTTTTCTCTTATTTAATTCCTTGGGGGATTTCCGCACAACATCGCTTTGTGAGTTTGCTGCCTCCACGAGTACCTCTTGCGGTGGTTAGTAACACTGTGTTCACGCTATTTGCATGGCTCACGAAGCATTCCCGAAAAACAGTGTGGAAGAGACGCGGCATGGTAGTTCTGCGATTGGAATACCTGCCCGGAAAGTGGGAGACCTACCTAGGTTCGAGTCCCAGCCGTGTCGCTATTATCACATATGTTGATCTTTGGGTTTTAAGGCATCAAAGTGCAAAGTAAATACCTTATTCTTTCCCTGAAATCAAATATTCCGTTCAATATGCTGATCTTAGGTTTGGCCTCCCCAAGCTATTAGATTATACATCTTGATAAAGTTGATTATAGAAGAAGGACGTGCAGTATTTAACGTTATTGTCATTTATTTATGTCTACATCTTAGAATAGAATGCAGAGTGACATTAAATATAGGATTTTATTTATAAAATTCTGGAAAAGTTTAACCCAGCATTTCTACGTTAATTATTCCTCCATAATTATTATTGAACCAACCTCGGCGAATGCCATCGAGTAATTAACTTACCTCTCCATCTGCAGTCTCCGTTTCTGAAATCGCACCCTTGGATTCACGGCAGAGGAAAATTAACAACTCGAAAGATCTTTCCTCCAGCGTGAAATCTAATCCGCGGCTGCATTCGGGAACAATCTAAACTCAACTTGATTACATCTTTTGTCCCTCGCGCCTTCATCTATTCTGCATCAACAACACTCGAAGCGCGGCGCGGGCTATTATTTCCTTTAAAAACATTTTTTCCGAACCGATGTTTAGCTCTCACGGATAACTAATCCACCGGCTAAAATGGCATTGTTTTATATATGGCGTTTCCTTGCCGCTTTTGATTTGATTTGGCCGCCGTCCATCACATTGCCGAATTAATAATTTCCCCCAACGGTGGGTGATTCGCTAACCGTTCACGTAAAGCCATTTACTTCGCGAAAACAAAATCCTCAGGCGCGGCGCAATTAACGATGCCCTACATCCGGTGCAACAACGGAATAAAAGAGTCCGATTAAAAAAAAATGAAAGGCGAGCGGCGGGAAGGAAGGAGCCGTAAAAATTTGTAACGAAGAAAACTCCTTCAACGACCCAAGTTTTTTTTTAAGAGGAAAATTGCACGTGGTAGAGCGGGGAGATAAAACATGCAATTGAATGAATTATCGGGGACTTGGCGTTCATGAATGATTCAAAGGGAAAGATAGCGATGCGTCGGCGTTGTTGCAAGAGCGCCGACTGAGGCGAAGCGCCATCTAAATATAGTTTCCCCCTCGCCAGGTGAATTTGGGGAAAGTGAAGCCGGGGAACATGTCCGAAGATTTCGGGATTAATACGGCCGCTACCAAAACTTTTCATCACTTCCTCCGCTCGGCCCGAGGTATTATCATGCGAGCGTGCGATGTGAAGGGGCTAAAAATGAGTGTGCTGGTCTCGGCGAGAAGTTTCTGCGGCGTGTTCCGTGCGCCGGTGGCATAATCTAATCCGTTATAACTTCGACGGACAGCACCGGTGATCTGTCAGCGTAAGTCAAACTGAGATTTTGTCTTATTAACCCACGTTCAATCTCTTCTGAATAAGTTCGAAATACCTGGAATGTGTGGGCGAAACAGTGAGATTATAATAAAAGCCCACTCAGGATTTGGGGAGAAAATTATATTTTGATACCATTAAATGCAATTGCCGTATTCATACGAATCTAGGATGAGACCATTCCTAAAGCCATTTGCTTAATTTGAAACTCATCGAGAGAATTAATTTAATTTTGAATTTTGGGAAATTATCATAATAAATATAAGGTACCAAATAATACTATTTTTGCCAATTACCCTAATGCTACAAGTAGCTAATATATTTTGGGCACCTTTATAGAAAAATAGCGAAATATATCATTTGTAAACTTGTTAAGATTTTTTTGCAAGTCGTCGTAAGGCTGGGAAACAATAGGGAGCCTAAAAAGATGAAGATTAAAGTATGGTTTTTCAGTAAAAGTACAATCTTAAAATGACTTAAACATTCACATATATACTCCAAGTTTGGTGTAAGAAATGTCCCTTATGAGCTTAACCTCGCAGAATAAAGAACACGATAATAATAATTATTATAATGAGTTATTATGATGACAAATATTGCTACTTTTCTCTTTTTTGACCATCTTTACATTAGTAAAACTTTACTTTTACGTCATTGCATCATGAAGTAGCCCATCTTTTAAACATCAAGAATGGGCTAATTAATGAAGTCATGGTAGTATTTTAACGATTTTTAACAGAAATTTCCTTCCCGTTCAGGGCTAAAAGTCAGACCGAGGGCAATGCATTAATACATTTATTTGGCCCGTTGTTGTTGAGCGTAGCGGATCACTCTTCCAACCAATCTCATCAGTCGTTTAGCTAAATGCAAATATTTAATCGAACAAAGAATATGCGTTGTGGGAAAGAAAACTCGCGATTAAAGGTGTAAGCAAAAATCCAGGGACGAATAAAATGCAGTAGCTAAATAAAATTTGCACAAAATCTGCACTCATCTGACAAAAAGTAAAGGTAGAGCAAAATAATTCGTTCTTATTGAGTGAAATAGAAATTTACTCCAATTAAAGGAAAACATCTACGAGAAATCAAATTAAAGCACCACTTTGCCAATAAATAATTGAGTAAGCCATATAATTGGATAGAAAACATCAATTTGTCTGTTTCAACAAAAGCGCGACTAAGGACAAAAGTCATAATTTAGTGCGTATATACCCTTAAATTATACGGACAATATTTCACGAATTTCTGATCAAATGGTAATATTTTAAACCGTGTTAATTATCATGGAAGTGACGAGTCTCTAACGAGGGAGATCTAGGGTCCTTTGGGGTCGGCATTTTTTCTGGATCAATCTGAATATGCTTTGGAGTCCATCCGGGCCCTTTGGAGATAGGCGTGGCGACATTTTTCTAAGGCCCCAAAGTTGGAGGCTCTCAGTTTTTGGTGTGGGCTCTAACATCGAGTCGTACACGTTTCAGTATTAGCCTTAAGCGAGAGCTGAGAAAGTCCTTCTAGGCCAACAAACTCGGGAAGATCAAAATACTTGCAGAATGTTCTACTCTTAAATATTTGCTTTGAAATGAAATATTCATGTTAAAAATTAATATGAATAGTACGGAAAACAATAATAAGGCATTAGTTAGATTAGAAATGAGAAGTAACTATAGCGGGAAATTGATAATAATAATGCTGGAAATAATTTTTTTTTATTACCAAAATTATGCATAATCACATTCTGTCAGAGCAAGTCTGTCGACAGAATGTATGTACAGCAAATGGAAAAAAATACATAATAATAAAACCATTAATCGTGCTGAATAAGAACAGAATACAACAGAACAGAATGACAATTTACAATATAATTNGGCATTAACATATTTTTAACGATTAAGGCACGACGTGAAGTTTTAAGTGGACTTTTTATAATCTGAACCTGTTAACATCTGTAATTTATAGTTAAGCTGCAGATAACTACATACCAATTGATGAAATTCATTCAGTCGAAAACAAACTGTTACTAAGAGCGCTGATATCCAACAAAATGAGGTAATAAATTAATAATAATAAAATAAATGGCCCATTTCTGTTAAATCACATCTGTATGGCTAGAATAATACGTAAGAGTGGCGTTCATTCCGATAACTGGCAAAGAGCTTTCGAATAAGTCAACTGCTCTGAGCTGCTAGACAAACTGGATCTGACCTAATTGGAATGTGAGTTTGATGGAAAATGTCAGAGAAAATTCATTTGTACCGGTTGATTTAGTTAAAGCGAGCAAATATGACTGAACAGGTGTGACAACGTCAGAATAGGCCCCAAAACTTTCAGAAAGAGCTAATAACGTGAAATAGAGATGTTTCAAGAATGGAAAGTACCTTTAAAAGAGGCTAAAATAGTACAGTCACCAAAAAGAAAACGCTAAAAGAATCATCAATCTATCAAGTGATAACAAATTTATTATTAACTTGTAGCCAATATCCTTCTTCAGAGGATTTTAAACATTTTTCTGCATTCCATATCTGTGTTTACGTACCGAAAAAGTTCACAGAAGTTGAAAGAAATGGACGCAATCGAAAATTTCCAAAACAATCCTCACAGCTTGCGTGATTTAAATCAGACAGTATGTCGTTCCTTCCTGGCGACAACATTACGAAGAACGTATTCTGAACACTTTTGGAAAACAGAGTCCGATATATGCTAAGAAAAATACAATTACGAAGCCGACATTTTTCCACGAAACAATTTTTTCAAGCATTTGAGATAACAAAATTATTTTCTCAGAATGTAAAAGTAAATATGGTTTGTTTACAACCTCAAAATATTTGGAAAGTTTCGCTTATTCGATCAAAATTCCCGCAATTTTGAACGGAAATCAATATTCGACGACCAAAGTAAGAATCTTTATTCATTTTCCCTTTTTTTTGGTGCTTGTTTCGATTTCAGGCGATTATTTTTTCTTATTTAATTTCGCAGAAGAAAGAAATCCTGCGAACGATAAAAGTGAACTGATATTCATGAACTCGGATTCAACAATGGAATTAGTCGTCAAGGGGACCGGTTGTTCACAACCGCAATGTATCACAAAATGTTCGTCCATTTTATCGAAATTCTCGCAATTTCGAATCTAAAGTTATGTTTCACTGCCAAAATAAGAATGTTCATTACATTTCCCTTCTTTTGGTGCTTGTCTCGTAGTCGTACGGCTATTCTTTCTGATTTACTTTTGCGAATGAAATAAACCCTGCAAGCGATAAAAGTGGTATTTGCGTTCATTTCTTATGAAAGCAGTTTTAAACGCCTGGAGTCGAACCTGGGACAGTTAGGTGAACAAGAATAACCTGTTTTCTATCTAGGGAGACATTTATAAACCTCGAAAGTTTGAAAGTAGTTCGAATTCTGGTTCTCGAGATTTATGCGGGCAAACTTATATACGCACACACTCTATAATATGAGATCGACACAAGTTCTTTGGTAAGACACAGTCCTCACTCAGAAATTATATCCTGATTTTAATTGGGTCTGTAATTCCAAGGAACATTTGATGCTTATGGTCTATCATTGAAAATACTTCGTTTATTATTCTGAGGAATAGTATTTTAACTAAAATTTTTAGTTTGAAATAAAATGAACCATCTTTCGTGACAATGTGTCAGTTTTATCTGTTAATTTAAAAGTATCGTAGTAATATTTTACTCGAAATGAAGTTTTTTCACCGAGAAACAATCCGTGTGGAAAAATAATATGTTTTTTATTTTCATTACATTTTAAAAAAAAGTTAGGTAGAGAATTTTAGATGTGGTACAGTTCAAAGGATTGGGTACTAAATCATCAAATTTTAAATTTATCGTCCAATAGATTTTTTAAAGAATTCCTTGAATTTATTTAGAGGTAAGGTTCAAATAATCAGTGCATTAGAGTTTAAATTTGCCTTTCATTTTCTGTCATTCAACAAATATCATTTATATACCCACTCTAATCGTATATTGTGCGTTCAATTTAATTGTGATTCTTTGTACCGGAAGATGTCATATTAATGAGAACATAACTATCTAAATTTATTGAGAATAGTGATGGACGTCGGTTATATCGCGTTTTCTTGCAACTGACAAATTTAGATGAAAATTCAATCAGTTGGCCAAATGCAAACGGTAAACATATTACTATGAACTTGCCCGCCCTATTTATCACTTCTTTCTGCTATTCATGCAGCGACTGTCATCGTGGTAATTAACCCAGCGATTCAAGTTATTAGATTAACCTAGCAAATCCTTGCTCACTATCCATAATTTGAAGAGGTTAATTCCCGTGACCGTGAAATATTTCACGGAAGGTAACGTTCACGTTACCGTAACAGTAAATAGGAGTTACGTTGGGTTTATTGCGCAGCTGACAAGAATAACGAAGCGCTAATAAAGGATGCACCTTGAAAATTACGGAGTAAATAACTTTTATCGTTTGAAATTAACGCCATTCGCTTAAGGAAATTGCGTCCGTTAATTAAGCGGTGCACCGATGTTTGAGGTTTTTTCACGAATAAGCCGACTAAACGAATGTTAAATATTACATTATATACAAAAATTGCTCTTACCTTTTCTTTTGTTTGCTAAGTATTAATATTCTTCGGTGCAATATTCTACGTCGGTATCATTTAGAGTGAATCGTGCATGAATACAAATGGAGTATGTATGTCATGTTTTCCGACTTAAGTTCAAATGCTTCACAAAACGTCAAGAATTTGAAGGTCGCCGATTGAGAATGAAGTGCTTTACGTCTAGACAGGAAAGATTTAATTTGCCTGAAATGGAGAAATATTTACTCTTCATTTGCTTATTCAATTTTCTATAATAATTTACGTACGAATCGACATATAATGAACTACATTTTTAGAGCGTGTGTTATTGATTGTATAAGGAAATTAATTCAGGGTGTTTTTTTAACTAGAAGACCAGACCTCCAGATAACGGATCTCCATGTTTGTTTGGTCATAAAGTGAAGTACTCGGCGCATTCTTGGAGTACATCTGTAAATTTAACAGCCCGACAACCCGGCTAGTTGCATCCTCATATCTTCCACTATGAGATACCATTAGCTTTCGAGAGGGATAGGGTCTTAGTATCCACGATTAGGATGGAGGTAATTTTCCCTTCTTTTGTCTTTTTGCTGGAATGCTACGAGCGAAAATGTTTGCACAAGTTCAACGAAATGACCAGATGAATGATTCTTTCCATAGCTTTCAACGAGGAGTAACGTAGATGATTGCCATTATTCAACATTTATTCATATCATAGTTGCCTTTATATTATCATAATAATGAATTTAAATGAGAATTATTGTGTCGGAAAAAATCTTGACGATATTATTCTTCTATATTTTGTGAGGTTTGAGCAAGCCAAAATCAGATACATTGAAATTGGCATTTTAATGTTTTTCATTAATTCTCAACGTTAGTTTTAGAAGTGAAGGGTGATCTATAGAAAGAACAGATTAATATGAGCTATATTTTTGCACATTGAATATAGGAGAAAAGGTTGAGAGCCGCAGGCGTTGAAAAAAATACTTTTTCCTTAGAAACAATCATAGGCAGTTATTAAAAATCTATTTCTGTGTAAATAAATGCTCTCTATCGAATAATAAATAAATTATTTTCCTTTCACTTATTCCTCTATCGCGGAAATAATTCAGAAGGAAGCGGCGTTAACCATTTTTTGCTCGGCTTCACGCAGAGAGAGAGAGTCCAAACCAATTATTTCACTTTTCCCAAGTAACAGCGCCGGCTATGGCGCGAAAAAATATATCGAAATATCGAATCGATTTTTATTCCTCGAACCCTCGACATTCATTCCTCCTCCAGGTTCTAATCGTTTTTATTTTCGCTCCCTTTTTGCCCTTTTTCGCAAAGCGAGCAATTAATCATTTAGTTGTTTTGCCATCGGTGGGCAAAAAGGCATAAAATATCGAATGGCGACACTCTTGCTCAAAAGTAGGAGGCACAGAGAGACAGAGAGGGGAGAAAAAAAATTACGTTTCCTTTCCCGGTTCTTAATAATGAACGCGGCGTTCATTTCTACCTCTCTCCTCCTCGTTTATGGCGCAGGCGGGGGTCGAAGGGAAGGAGGAATCCATCCGTGTGTGTGTGTGTGCGTCAGTTTGTTCGTCGCCGTGACTACCCCACCCGCGTTTCCCATTGTTGCGAGAGGGAGATAAATGCCAAACAATACAACTGCCTTGTGTGAAAAAAAGCGAATCTCTCTGTAGAATCTCGCATGGCCGATGACGAGGATGGGTGGGGATAGTAGTTTCCAATATCGACTCCACGTCTTCCCTTGGAATAACGGAGGGCCGAAGGAATTAAAACAAAAACGATTATCATTAAATGTCCTTTGTCCTTGATCCACTGAAAGCGAGGTGATATCTGTGAAGTCTTAAAGGAAGATGGGCCAGAAAGTATTCGAGAACGTCCATTTCTAGGACGAATTCTGCTCACTCTCCAGAGTGAACGTTACCATAATCACTATTCTTAATTGTCCGAATTTTTTGTGAAATATATGCATTATTTTTACTTTGCGTTGGAGAATTAGGTATCCGAAAAAAAAACATTTTCCCAGTTTCTTTACGTTCCTGTTTCAAGTATTGGTAGCATTGGTATTAAGTCTTTGACGTAGATTATTGGGTGTAAGTATGTTTGCCAGCATGAGTACCTAATGTAAGAAGATAATATCTTTTACTTTTGAAACTTGAAAACATACGGCGAGGGGCTCTCGGTTAGGCAAGCGGGCAACGCGTTCGACTTCGGCGTCCCGTGTTCGATTCCCGGTGGGGACCCACGTACGAAATGACCTTGGATGTCGAAGCGCTCTTAACAATAGTTGCATATGGCGAGGCAGTACAGTTCATAACATTACGTCAGGAAGAGATAGGGTTAAGTTTCTTCACAACGGTCAATGAACAGTGTTTCTTAAAAAGAAAAAGGTCGGTAGAGGAATGGAAAACATGTTCGTAATGAAATTCACCGACATGTTTTGTGGAAATACTTCATTTTTGAAGGAAGAGAGACTTTTTACTTTTTCCACAGGATTTTAATACATAAACAACCAGGTTTCACTGAATGATCGCCATCATCAGGTAAAATAGCAAAAAACGTAAGCATATTTAAACCCAGGGAATCTTTCCTGATGATGGCGATTATTCGCTGATACCTAGTAGTGTCTAAAGTACGTAAAGTACGAAGTTTCTTTCCCTTTAAACATATTCGTAAGTTATCTATAGCCTAAATTTAGCGACAAAAGTAAGCGATCTCTTACAATAAATTCCTTAGGGTCCTTTGTCACCGTGTAACCTAATGAGAATATGGAGAGATTAAACCTCAATTTGGTTTTAACGATCAAGATTTGTTGTCAAGAAAATTGCGTCTGTTGAATTATTTTCAGTCTAAATTTAGTGAAAAAAGGTTCATCTATAACCGTTGTTTCCTTACACCCGCATGAGGAATGCAAGAGAGTATCTTCAGAAGCTTCGTGTAATACTTTCTCATATCTTTCGATGACGTGCTTAAGTAACTCATATTATAATTAATATACGAATGTATGAAAAAGTGTCATGGTAGGTAACATAACCGTTACCAACTAAACTAAACAACCCTATGATGACATTCATCCTTGTTAATGGGTGTCTGGATGACTAGCGATTCAGAAGTCACCCTTCTTTTCTTCCAATGTTATTTAAAGACATATTAAATCCACCCTCAAACCTCGGAAGACGATCTGAATTTCGACCAGAATGTTATTCAAAGAATATTTGATTCTTATACGCCGCTGAATAAACAGGAGTGCAGGATGACCTCGCGCCGAAAGCTTGAGCGATGTTTTTTCTTGGGTTGTTTTCAAGCCGTCGAAGTGTTTTGCCGAGTAAAAATTGAATATCGGAGAGATGAAGGTGGAAAACAGTAAAAAAGTGGGACGTGTTCGTGGAAAATGGGGAGGGGGGTGGGTTGGATATCCATGGGATCCATGGTTACCAAACATTCGACGATCGCTCGGCGATTCTTGAAATAATATTTCTTTTTGCTTTCCCTTCCACTATCCAGAGCTAGGTTATTGAAAGAGCGTGCTTCTCTGTTAGCCGTGATTTCAGAAAATCTCTTCTACAGCAAATCACGTGAATATATTTGCCTAGTAGTTGAGGGGTCGTGACCACCGCAATGTGAAGATGGAGGGGGGCGAGCAGATTTATAAGGATCAAAATCGGGTTTTTAGTGTTATGCATAAGATATATCGTATTGCCAAGATGTTTTATCTGGGAAATACGAAGGGGTCGTATGTAATCTTTATTCAGCTCGGTTTACGATGCATAAAGAATTTTGTTCGAAATGTAATGGTAGTTCAGGATCCGTAACTTGCTTGTTGCAAAAAGTGTTTCAGTTTCAAGTATGACTGGAATTTTGATATTTCCATAGTAGTTTACCTGATTTATTTTTGAAAAAGAAGATGATAAATGAATAAAAGAACGTTTTAGTAAAGAAGAATATAGTTCACAGTATAATTATTGTTTATAGATAATAAAGAATTTAATATTTGATCAGTATTTTGTGTAATCGTACTCCTAATCACCTAATCGTTAGCGACTCTTTCCAAGTACTAACTTTACGATTACTATTGATGAATTCGAGTGCAGAAACTCATGACGAATGAATGAAACATAGGAATAAAATAGTCTGGTCAAATGGTGATGCTTACCCGTCGAAATTACTCGCGAATAATTTGGTTCTATGGAATTCATGAAAATTTCTTTCCCGTGTTTCATTTCCGTTAGTGCGATTATAGTTCCGATTTCATATACAACCATCCTGATTATTGAGATTCTATTAATATGCTTTTCAGGATAAGGAAAAATATCTTTAAATATTTTTTGTGGAAGTTTCTTCTTAACTGTGATAACATCGGAAATCTACATCAGTATGGTTGATGTTGAGTAACGGCTTCATACTGCTCATTGAATGCAATGTGAAGTGGTGTCAATTGGTACATTGTGCAGCAACAACATTCTTATCGTGTTTTAAGCATTCCCACTCAGTGACGAAAGCAAGAACAAACCACCTCACTCCTCATATTGTCTATTTGTCTCTTTCCTTTACCAAATATTTCGGAAACTGATATTTGAGGGAATGAGTGTATAACCAACATTTGAACTAATGGATTTCCTGAAAGCGTTAAATGTATTTGCCAATAAGAATGCCGTTTCAAGTAGAACTTCAAGCGGAACTTGTTTATTTCACAAACAGTGGCTCATTACATGTATTTCAATGCTTTATTCTCTGAAAATGAATTTGAGGGATGGATTTATTCATCGTGGTTGAGGAAAAGTAAACTCTGTAACCAGTGTAAAGAGCTTTTTATCGTTAAGGTATCTTTCTTTCGACTTTATGACGTGCGAGCTTTATTGCTCGACTGAGAGTAAAAAAAAGTGTATTTAGAACTTCAATCCTAAATTTTGGTATTATATTTTACGCCTGCGAATTTATGCTGTAATTAGCGTAAAATGTATATGTGTATAATGTATAACGTATAATGTATATATGGTCCGCAAATGTTGAGCGAATATTCATGTGTGCTATGAGTAAAAAAAATTGCTGAAAAGTAATGCTGAGCAAAGAATATTAAATACCATACCATATCCAATGAATGAATCCAATATCCAATCCAATATCTTGTTAAATTTGTTTGAGTCTCATTAGGAATTAGAATGTCCTTTTAATTGAATAATAATAATGATGATGATGATAAATTTAATTAGATTCAAATCAAAATGCAAACAAAAGAACAGAAAGATACCAATATGATAAAATACAGGCATCACATAAAATATCACCTGCAAAAATTAGCATATGTATATGGAAACATTTATTTATAAGACCCAACATGAAGAAAAGGATGTCGGACAAACGCTCTAGACCGGTAGTGGTTTCATCAATTATTTATAGACTAGGCTATACATCAAAAAGGATGCAGAGGTGCATCAGTGCGTGCGTAGTGCGTATCGATGTGAAGTTCTCTTTTAGGGAGCTTGTCAAAGTTCCGCGGTTCCTGACGCTTGGTCACCTAATGCAAAAGAGTGAAGCTCCGTTTCTGTTCAAGCATCGGATAAGAGCCGGGCGAAATTTTCTGCGGCTTTATAAAGTTCACGGTTGATAATAGGTCCGAAGTATCATAGAGCACCCCTTTCGTGCATTAACCATATTAGAGGCACGATTGATACGGGCGGCTTGCGCCGGTCGGGTTGACTTCCCACATGAATATTCCCCAAAACGAGTGCGGGCGGGAGATGCATTTCGAAAGAGAACCTTCCACCGCGTGCACTCTACTCCTACGCCCAACTCTGAAATTCACCCTTCCGCATGCACTAGTTATTGCTTACAAGAACCTTATTTCTACTTTCTTCACATCCTTAGCACGGAGGCTACTATGAGATTTTGTTTTGTCGCAGGCGAAATTTTCGATTTTTTCTCAAAGACGTTAGATTTCAGAGGTTGTTAAGTTGAGGATATTACTAGGGCCAACTAGAATCATGTTGAATGTTCGAGAGTAGAATTTTGCGAGTAAGAATTTAATGCGCTGATTAAAACTCGAACTATTGTTCAAGCTGGTTCTTTGGAGACGTTTTCGCAATTTCTCAAACCTTCGATCGATATTTTCAACTTCGTCGATAAGAATTGATTTTCATCAATTGCTCATTTCCAACGGAGATATCAAGGAATATAAACGTCATGATTTAGTTTGAAACAATACTATGATATATTCTTATCTTTTAAAGTTTTTCTCCAATATAGTTTATTAGAACCTGAGGGATGGCAATTTTTACATCATTGTGATAAATTTCAAACTGGTGACAATTTTTTTATAATTTATAAGTCATGTCCATTGGATAGGTTTTGAGATCACAACAAGTTATGGAAAAAGAAGATCGCCGTGTTATGTGCGCCTGAAGTGTAGTAGTTTTAATTTAAATGCGTAAAAGCATTTGAAAAAATCTTTACGCTAGTGGTGCGTTGAATAATTTTTTACCTCATTCACTCTTTCTTGAATTCTGTGAAAATAGTTTTTCATTCGGCCATTGTGCTTCACCTACGTGAACTTTTTACACGTGTGGTATTCAGACTTAATGAAAAAATTAAGGGCAAACTGTCTCACTCGTAATCAAGCTGAATAATCCTCATCCCATATCGAAATATTATTTTATAGCTTATAGTGGAGGGATGATGTTCACACCAGCCTCCGGGCTGAATGCTGTACAAACTATACCTCAAACTCCTGTTCTTTAAAACTTTTCCTTTGTCTCAAAACTTTCCTGTATGAAAGATGGCATTTTTATCTATTCCCCGAGAAGAATAGCGGGACAAATATAGTACTTTCGCGGTCGGAAAACGAATCGCAAATAATGATTTCCGCATACGCGGCGGAGTTCGAATTCTCGGGTTGTAATTCAGCGTTAAGAATAGGATACATCCTCGATTTCTTTCTAATGAAGTCGTTTGTCTCCCTCGTATCTTCTTTATGGCCTCCACACCGCAATTTCTTCCTTCGTTATCTCAGTCTCCGCGCCCCCATTCATCTCGCTACTCTGTTTTCCTTTATTTCCACGTTTCAACTTCAGCATAAGTTCCTTTTTCCAGATTCTAAATTTAAGTTTGACCTGCCTCACTTATTTCTCGCCATTAAAACTCACTTTCCTCCGTCATCAATAACTTTAATGGACTCCTTGATTTTTTGCATGCAAACTACTATTATGTACTAGGCTGCGTTTCTCTGAAACTCAGTTCTTTAATCGTGGATTAAGTGCACCAGCGTACTGACTTTTCAAGAATTATGTGGGCCGATTAGTTGGTCTTCTTTAAGTAATTTTTCAGGTTAATTAAGTGTTTCATACTTTGAGAAAAGATCGTAAACCTTCCGCGAGAAAATTACTTAACCGCCTTGGGGATATTTTCAGTTCGAGTTTATTCTATTACTTTCAAGCTGTATGAGTACATATAAAACTGCTCAATGTAAGTTTGATTGGATAAATTGATAGCATTCTCTTGAATTGATGATATATAATATAGGTAGTCCAGCATTAATCGGTATTTAATACTCAGAATAGTAAACGCAAGGTTTCTTTAACTCTTCTTGGTACTAACAACTCGTGTTTACTCATCCTTTTAAAGAAATATTTCTGGTAGTAATTTTTTGAAACTATAGAAAAAAAGATTCTATTAATTTAAATAAAATTAAGTTCAATCAAAATTGATATTAATTAGATTAATTAAATAAAATGTTTACATAGAGGTATTCTCATTAAATGATACTATGAAGTTCTGCGGCTCGCTAAGCCTTTATATGAGCTAATGCGGCCCAATGGAAGTGAAAAGTTAGACACCCTTAGCGTGTTTCTTCCCACTTAAATTTTTTCCAAAGTCATTTAGCTTGATTAGTCATTAGCGTGGGACTAATATGGGAAGCCTTTATGTATATCGATAAGAACACATGCATTTTATTGATTATTCTTACAGAGATTTTGCTGATTTCGTTTGAATCATCCCTGACTTTATTACGGCCCTGATGGCAGTCGTTTTCTCATGAAACTCCATTTACCAACCGATCTTTCTATACGTCCAATTCAAACTCATTCCATCCATTTCGTTTCTATTACTTGCGCTTAAAAACCCTCCTCTTCTTTTCCGTACCTTCGTCTTTCCTTACTTATTCTCTCTCCTTTGCCTTTACCTTTCCACCGAGTGGAGGCATCCGAGGGCCGTTATCAGCCCATTGCGAAGCATTATGGGTAGGAGACGCTTTCCGTTGTCTTTATGACCCCAGCCACTAGAGAGGGCCCTTTTCCCGCGCTTTATCGCCCTCCCCTTCTTCTGTCTTTCTCTCCACTTTTTATCTTTTACTCCTTGAGAAGATAAAGAATCATGGCTTCGGTGGGAACCAAGTGATGGGCATGGGCTTTTTTCAAAATAAGCGAGAAACTCTCTCTCATTTTCTATACAGTAGAGGTACTATACCTTTTCGAATTCGAAAAAGGTAAAGATTATTTTGGTTAAGCCACCTTTCTTGAAGGCATGGAAGTGGAAAAAACGGTTGAGATAACGTTTCGGGAGGTAGGAACTATGTGGAAAAACAGCTGGATAGAATTAAATCTTAATAGAGATGTTATTGTATTATATTGGGAAGAAATTATAATTGAATGTATAATTTTATTGCGTCTTTGCGATGTTTTCTTTATAGAATGATTCAGTGATTCTTTATTTGTAGCTGAATCTGTTTTATTTTAGATTTTTTTCTTTAACATTTAATTTTGTAAAGTTTTCTAATCATGCATCAATGTAATTGATTGTTCAAGTATTTTGCAAATTTGGCTTGACAAGACGTCTTCGGTAATTTGTTATTGCTATATAAAATCGATAATTTGCTTTTACATCAAATTCACTCGTGAAAATAAATTATTCTCATCGGATTCAAAGTTATTTCCCTTTTTAATTTCCTATTGGTGTTTTATTTTAAAATTATGATTTTATAATATAATTTAATGTTATTACAGTCTAATTAGTTAACTCACTAATACATATTTTTATTCTTCTACTACGCTGAAATTTTAAATAAAACATTAGTTATCAACCAACATATTTATCTTGGTAAGTAATTTAAAATTATCTTTATTCGAGTAATACTTGTTTCAGTGAATTTGCAAAAACATTCGGTGTATGACTCGGAAAAAGTCGAGAAAAATTCCTTCCTTTCCATCTGTGTGGATGTTTGATACGAAATATAATCTCCCTAAATGTAAGTTTCTACCATTTTCAATAGTCATTATGCCAACCAAAAGTGAAGTTTGAAATAGGAACTTTAAAGTCGGCCATCGCTTCGTGAAATATTCAATTCGTATTCCAGCCCTGTTTAATGAAATTTTCATTTTCACATATACATTGCCTGTTGATTTATTGTTACAGAAGAATTAACAATATATTAGGAAGTCATCCAGGATTATGTCATTAATAACGTAATCGGCATACGAATTTAAACGACATTTTGAATGTAGGAGATTAGCGTCGAAGCCATCCAGTACATTAATTTATATCTTCTACAACTAGTAACCAATTGATCCAACCGATATAATGCTACAAGAAGATAGAGGATTAAGTGGTTATTGGATCTCTCTCCCCACTCTTTGTCAATCTAGGTAACTCAGGTAAATATTACGCGTTGAATATTATCACATCCATGATGAATCGCCCTCGCGCTCCCAAACATCGCCGCTTTTATCTCTATATCATCTCCCCGGCGACCGGATCACGACCGAGTGCGTTACCATGGCGTTAATAATGCCCCACCCCCATCTCCATTGTTTTTCTCGCAAAAGGGACACACCGGAAAAAAATCAACTCTTTTTTTATCATCTCGTATTTCGTCCCTCCTTTCCATCGCGCCACACTCCACTCTTCCCGAGTAAGAAAACAAGATAAAGCTGAATTAAAAGTGCCGTGGAGAATCGTGCGGGCTAAATGGATGAGTTTTACGACGCTTAAATCCACCAGTTCATATCGTCTGCGGATGAGACAATGGAAGGATTCGTCGGCGATTCTGTTTTTTCTGTCCTTTATGAAAAAGGCGCCACTCGATATTGGCTTCTTGCCACAGGGAATCCGATATTTCGAGGCGTTCGTTTTTTTCGGTCCATTTCGTTTTCGGAGGCTGTTTTTTCAAGGATGCATGGAAATATCAATAAACCCCTCGAATCCTGCGAGAAAAGGGGAGGTCGAGGAAAAAATTCTGTTTTCAAAAAGGCTCCTTAGAGGAAATTGTTATATTTCACATCTGCATGAAAATGGAAAGGACTTTTGAGTATCAATACGAGTCGCTCTTTCGTTACGACGTTGCGACGTAAACTTCCACCTTTTTCCTCCTTTGTATTTATTCGCTTCCAGTATCCGGAATTGAGAGCAGTCTCGATCCGCAAATCCTGTGGATTTTCTCGCTTAAAATTGTTCATTTTTCAACCATTTTGTGGACTTTCATTACACCGTTAGGCTGCGAGGTAGTTCCATACGTTTATGGGATGTATTTCTAGACACATAGGGTATGCAGTGTAATTTAAAGTAGGATTCCGTAGCAATATATGGAATTCAAATTGTATGCTATTATTATAATCTTTATTTTCTACATTTTCATAAATTAATCGATCTCTTGTCAGTAACTTCCGTAAGAAAGAACGTTAAGTTGAATTTTCGTCACAGAGCTTCATTCTTTGGCTAGTTTCAATTAGAAATAGGCTCCCGGATAGCCTAGTGGGCAACACGTTCGATTTCGGTGAAAGCGGTCCTGGGTTCGATCCCCGGTTGGAGGCCTACGTGGGGTATGATCTCAGCTGTCGAAGCACTTTTAACAGTACTACTACTAGAACTCAATCGGAAGAGGTGCCGTATGAAATGAATCATAATAAATATTTCTCCATTAGAAATTTCGTTTTCCACGTTCCCAAATCGCGAAAATTTGGAAAAATACGTCATATTTCCGCA
Source organism: Ladona fulva (assembly GCA_000376725.2). Taxonomy (NCBI): domain Eukaryota; kingdom Metazoa; phylum Arthropoda; class Insecta; order Odonata; family Libellulidae; genus Ladona; species Ladona fulva. The sequence goes on from KZ308120.1 coordinate 724,075, forward strand.
AGACTTCCGAAGCAGAATTTTTGTTGATACAAAAGTTGCAGGGCACATCCGCCATTCCAGGATTTCTTTAAATCGGTCGATGAATGCGCAACGATGACGGTCAGCTCAGTCATTATCAAAAAGAGTGAGAAATATTCTTTCAAATATGAAACATATAAATAAATAACTACATATATAGTCACACATACATATACGTATGCGTATGTGCCTGTATTTAACAATCGCCATGTCTTAGAAAGTTATTTTCTCTTTTATCTAAACTTGACAAGACATTGGCTATTACGTTTCTGAAATTGAATTTGAAATTGCCGCTTTGAAAACAACTTGAAGAGCTGCGCGTTTTTTTGCCTGGAAAACTGGAAATGTAAGTACGGCAATTAGATTCGAAGCAGAAACTGTTAATTGAAGTGCATTCCGATATCTGCCCTGATGAAAATCTTCATGCGATTCACAGCAGCCTGCTGAATAAGCTAATTGAGTCGTCGTAGAAAACTTAATTACTGGAAAACCTTAGCGTGTATCCATCAACGGCATCTCAAACACGAAATTTCAATCACCAAGTCATTAGGCAAGCCAACTAAAAATCTCTCTCAACCCTCATTGGACTAATTTCACCCCATATCTGGTGTCACCTTCTCGACTTGGGTGTGCGAAATAACTGTAGGAAAGGTAAACTTAGTTGTGTCCAAATTGCAGCTCCAGGAGTATCTGCCCCAAGATGTAATCTTCGTTACCTTTTCCCTAAGGTGCACGAAATATTAGGCGGATGCATCATTTTCCGCAGGATGAAATTAATTAACGATGGCGAACTAAATTCCGGATCCCTCGGTGCACGAAATATGGCTTACGTGAACCGGATGAAAAGGGTTGTCAAGGAGCTGGTAATTACCCTCAAGATAAACATGTTTTATCTGTGTCACTGACGTCCGTGCATACCCCATAAACGAAGTCAATTGAGGGATCTACAATCGGAAACATTTGGAAATGTAGTGCAAGGAAGACTGAGCGAATATGTAAAAAAAATCATATATATCCAAGTATTATGAGGAACAGATTGTGTTGAAATTTGTTGAGAGGTATCATGAATACATTATAAGAAATGATTCTTTTTAAAATTTGTGCTATCGATTTACAGAACAGTTTCGCCCATTCATATTCTTTCCNAATCCACGTCAAAATGGTCGCGCAGATTTCCTTTATAGAAAGGAAGAACTGTAATGATAGGATCCTTAAGGCCTTTGCAAAATAAAATCCCTTGAAACATTCGGAAATGTAGTGCAAGAAAAACTGAGTGAATATGTAAAAAAAATCATATATATCCAAGTATTATGAGGAACAGATTGTGTTGAAATTTGTTGAGAGGTATCATGAATGAATTATAAGAAATGATTCTTTTTAAAATTTGTGCTATCGATTTACAGAACAGTTTCGCCCATTCATATTCTTTCCACTTTTCACTAACACATAAAACATGAGAATACATAAACATTTTTTTATCAGTTTTAACAAAAAGTTAAAGTATTTTAACGTACATTTCTTGATTACTTTACAATATCACATCATAATTCACTACTATATAAACAAAAATGCTTTTTACAAATTTAAATGATGACCTTAAGACGTATTTAAATGAAAAATACTAATAACACATAAACCGAAAAAAATATCTAAAAAATATCTAAAGGCATGAAGGAGAGAACGTTTAGTGATGTCGCTTTACAACATTAAACTCAATCCTTTGGCTTACTTCTGAAGCAATTAAAAAGTCTTCTAAGCATAATCTCCCGAAAATTTGAATTTTTAATACTATTTATTGTCTATCTTCATAAATGAATAATCTTCCCTAAAACTAATTTTTTTGAATTTACTATTTGCCTTAAGAGAAGCGCACAGAAGGTGTAAAAAGCAGTCATCTCTATCCTGCGGTCTATTTAGCATCTTCTAGACGATGGAAATTTTGATTTCACTTTGAATAACTCACTCCACTCATTTTTCTGTTTCCCATGCACGTTTATGGCTCTCCAATGTTCTCCCGTGCTTTTTCTTTTCTTCTTTTCTTCTTCCATCCATCCTCCAATAAATCCATTTCGGAATTCCTTCTAAAAGTCGTCCCTTTGTTAATATTTCGATCAATTTAAGGGGAGTTAACCGTTTCGAAATTTTCAGAAAGCAGTTTCCAAGACTACGGTCTTCGGCATCGGCAGCAATCGATGCTCATCAAGCGTGGAAGTTGACCCGTCAATTTTAATATAACGCTCAATGGGGAAAATTAGAGAAGGGAAATTCCGGGAAATGTCAGCACACTTTCCGTTCCACGCGAAAAAAAGAATTTCCTCATCTCGAAATGTATTATATCGAAATTCACGGCAATTTTGCCGCAGTCGCCCAACGGTTCATTTTCCATCAACCATCGATCACGCGCTGGACCCGCGATTTTAGCCGTTAAAGTTTAATTCCCAGGAAAGAAATGACTGCATAGAGGGCAGGCAACACGGTCGCCGATCACGTGGACGTGCAGGGCTTTCATCTCGGCGGGGCGAGATATGAGAGGAGAGATACAGAGTGAATGGGGGAGATAAAGTGAAGGGAGGGAGGGGCAGAGGATAGGCGATGCATTTGGATTATTTTCAGCGCCTACTGAAGCGTGATCGGATTTCTAAACAAAGACTTTATCGACGTTGCTATGAGAGCGGTCAAACATAATTTTTCCTCCCTAACGATAGGACAATCGCGGCTTGGTGTAATGATGCGGCGGATGTATCCACGTTTCAAATAAAGGATGCAATTTTTTTTGCCATGTCCACCGTGAATGATTCTATCGGTGTACGTAGCATGGGAGACCCTTTATGCGCTTCAGCTATAGATGGGAGTATGGTTAGGTGTCCATTACTCGTTCACAAGTAATGGCTGTATGATGAAGCATCGCATCAAAAACAGCCAAAAATTCAACAAGTATTCAACACGAAACTGCAATTTATGTACATTTATACGAATTTTAATTCAACTTAAAATAATCCGGGTTAAAAAAATGTCCCAATGCATGAAAGGCCGTTAATTTGACTTTTAAATGGTTTAACGAAGAAATTGAGTGGAAATCAACGCAGGACTTGCCCATTTTTTCACATATCTAATGTGGGACATACACAGAAAAACTGATTAACATAAGGAGATTATAATTTTAGAAATGACGGGACTAGATATGCAGATAATCTTGTATTGTATTAATAGTTAGTTAGTTAGTGAGCTAGTTAGTTTATATTGCATCCGTAACCCTTTAGCATGCATTTCCGATAACATCAGTCCAAATATGACGTCCTGGTTTAAACGTGATAACTTACTTTCAGTCATATTAAATAACTTATGTCCTTACAGTTGCAAGGTAGTTACCACGAAGAAGATTAATCATGGTAGGGTCATACGTTTTCGATTACTTAAAACAGTTCGAAATGAATCAGCAGATAAAATTAACTTACATTAATGAGTTTGTTATCGCAATACTAATTGGCATGATTTTAATACTGCTAGGCCAGGGGAATATTTTCAAATGGACTTTCCTGACAACTCTCTATATGCGATGCATAATGTTGATTATTTCTTAGTAATAAAAATGTTATTGAATTATGCAGCCAGCATACCTCTTTTTTGAGCCTTCATACCTCTGTACTATTCCTACTATTTTATCTCCCGTGCCCCCTGTATTTTGTTAAGTATCCCGTGCCACAATTTAATAGGAATTAATAACAATTAATAAGGTTTTACAATCACATTCATAGATGAGGAGATTCAGATGTGTGGCTGATGGTGCCTTCATGAAATAACTCGGGAACGTTGTTAGTAAAACTAATTTTTAAATACTTCAATAGCCTGAGTACTTAACTGTTTTCCCAGGTATCCCGTGGACACGGGTATCCCAGGTTGTGAAACATCTCTGTAAAAAACGTTTAATTAATATCTGGGACGAAACTGTTATGCACACGAACATTTTATTATAATTTTATTACGATAAAAATTTTAAAATTTTTGTCGCATGATATTAAATTTATCATTAATAGATGTATCCCTAAATGTATGCCCGAGAAATTATTTTTCTAACGTTGTTCTGACTTCTCTGACAATAACTCATGAAGCAGAGTGAAAGTTTAAATTGTAATCTAGTGCTCTTTTGCTATGCCATGCATCTATGAGCATATGACGATGAAGACGAATAATAACGAGAAGGACTTTCCTATTCTCTTCTAGCTTCCGAGTATCCTTCTTCCTCAAAAATACTTAAAAATTTAAATTCCATAACATTTTTAAAGACTGATTTCAATTAGTCTTCCATTCATTCCGATTATTCTCTTCGGCCATAAAAATTTCCTTGCAAAATCCACGTCAAAATGGTCGCGCAGATTTCCTTTATAGAAAGGAAGAACTGTAATGATAGGATCCTTAAGCCCTTTGCAAAATAAAATCCCTTGACGTATGTAGCGGTTCCAACGAGCGAGAGTGCCCTCCCAAAGTGAAATACGAAACGCGGAGTCCAATAGGATTCTCTTCCCTTTAGTATTCGAACCTTCCATTATGAACCATTGTCATGGCGGTGGGATTCCTTCTCCATACTCGCACTGTCTAACCTTCAGTGATTACCCTCCCATTTTCTCCGGGCGGACAACTATATACCATTCCTTTTGCGAGATGGCTATACAAGTGTAGCACTCGCATCATAAATGTACCATTCGAGTCCCAGCGTGGAATTTTCTTTCATCTCGGGTGTAAAGGAGACACCGTCCGGGATCTAATTTGATAGAGGGGATCTGGAGAGGAAAATTACCATGCGACGCGGGTCAGCACAGTTACTACGGCTGGGTCTGAATGAGGAATTCTGACCTTATCGATTCATTGTGAAGCTACAATCGAGGAATGCTTTTCGGATATTCTTTGGTACACGTCCATGTGGAATTGAGAGGCATTAAGGTATCGAGCACCTGAATTTAGATTACGCTTGAAAGATGGAGGCTATAAGGATAATACTGCGTGCCCTCGGTAATTAACAGAAATTTCAGCTTAGGTTTGATGTGGGTAACCCGCAATCTCAGCAGCACAAACTTGTGGGTTGCGTTGGTGGTTTGGATGGGGAATATGCAAATATTTTAATTCTTTTGCTAATGCAAATAGTTAATTTTTATTGGGTGTAGTCGATCGAGTGGGTAATATGTAAATAATTTCATTATTTATTTAAGGTAAATTGTAACTTTTTTCAATGTAGTGGTGCTGTAGTCGTAGTTGATTCATATAGAGTCGGTTTTTGTCCTACATTTCAATTGGAACATTTTAACGTCTCTAGGTCAATATAATTTGAAATTTAGTGTCTTGCAAATTAGCCTGACCTGCATCTATACACAGATATATTATCAAACTGGTCAATTCGTCCATCGCTTCTTCACACTGAGATTTTATACTTAAAATAGAAACGGTGACATTCCCTCGTGTATTATCAATTCACCTGAACGTCTCACCTATTGAAATTCATCAAAATCATGGGAAGCGTCAAAAAATCACTTGATTATGACTCTATAAGTCGAAACTATGGTCGTTTCGAAATAAAAATTATGGTTGACAAAGTTCGTATTTTCCTTGTTCCTTCACATAGCTCTACGTAGAAGTCACGGCCCAAGCAGTGTGTTAGATATTGAATATTACTAAGTATTTCACATGAATATTGACGAATGAAAGGTCTGCGAGTAGATTACGTAAGATTGCACGAATCAATTAACGGAATAAATTAAATAGATATAATAAATTAATAACTTAACGGATGTATTTGGAGTTTAGAAATTTCGACAGTTTTATATAGTCAGCAATAGTAATAAAATGTAAATTGTTATTTAACGTAGAAATAAAATGTGTGTATATAGTAATGAAAATATATAGACCACACATAATCGACGGTTTTAGTATTATACTTATTATACGTAAAGACCGTTACAACGAGGAATTTCATCGAAAGTGTCGGTAGAGAAAGGTCTAATATGCAATTTTCCTCTATCAAACAATCTTCATTCCCTTCAATCTTCAGAACTAGTAAAGATACTCTTCCTTGTGCCGCAGGAAATATAGAATTCGTTGGCGTATTCTTAATCTGCGAAAATATAGTTTGGTAAACGAAATGTTCCTACGGTATATGTGATCAATGTTGACGTTATATTAAAATGCTTTAAAGTAAACATACTTACTTTTCCATCTGATTTCTTAGTTTTATTCATTGAATTATATTTCTTAAGTAATACTTGTATTTTTAGTAACGACGTAAACGTTTAGCTGGACGTACTTGTTCTTTACAAATATCTCCTCCACCAACTCCAAAGGCCGATTTAAATAGAGCAAATAGATGATCGACGGTCTCCTTAAAGCAAAATGTTCATTCACCGGTTGAATGATAGCATAATAAAATTGCCATCACCGTGATAATGTTTCGGGGAAAGTTCGTTACCTAAAGATCAAGAAGAGAGCAAATAGCTCATCATCTGCAGATTACAGGATAATTTCTTATATAAAACTCTCTTAAAGGATAACTCAGGTGAACGGAAATACATTTTACCGTTAAGCAACCCTTGCATCCTATCCAAACTCGATGTAAAACACGAGGTGTTAATGTACCCTGACAAATTGGGTTGGATAGAGGGGGAAAAAGTATTAAGGCGCTCATCCTGAACCACTCGCCTCATCTCCTGAGGTCGCGTACTTTAATGGATCTTTCCTGTAAAAGGAGCTTCCAGGGGGGAAAAAAGAACCCCTTCTGATTACATACGCGATTAATCTTAAGATCATCAATAACCTTCTGGCGCACCTACGCCTCCAAGGAAGGAAGAATATCTCCCCTTCAGGGCCAAACTCAATTTTCCGCTCAAAGTGATTCAACAGAGACGCAAATTAGGACATTTTTCAAGATTTTTCCCGCCGTTGCAGACAGTGATTGAAGCATTCTTTCCTCACAACCCCCCTCTTATAGCCTCGCACCGAGGGTTCCATGGATAATCGATAGCCTCAATCGAGAAATAAAAAATATACTTTGCGGAGAGTTAGGGGAAACTGAGAAGAGGGGTAGAATGGTGTGGAAGACTAGCATGAAATCTGTCAGCAATTATAAGTCTTATCGAATCTCCTTTCAGTACTAATCAACTGCTATATTGGCTCACCGCACGTTGATCTCGCACTTTGGACCTATTATTTTTATATTATATAGGAGAGACCCTAGAGGTGAGATACAAGGGGCACGCTCTTCCTCCTAATATAGTATGCCCCTGCGATAGTAGAAAGAATATTTAAAATATAGGAAAGAGAATTCTTGGGAGGAAAATTTGAAACCTAAGGTTGAAGAAAAATAATCGAAAATTTTAGGGAAAGATCATAGAGATGGAGGTAATAAGAAAATACAAGAAGCAACGGATTATATTAATAATTTGGGTGCAAAGAAATGTGTACATAAGTCATAAGCACTACACCTCCTTAGTATACAAACTCCTGTAAATAAAATCATAATAATATACAAGTATAATAGATTTGTGTATTGCATAGCAACCCTACCTACACATATGGTTCTTTTATGACGGATAAATCTTCGTTTTCCTAGAATTTAAGGGGCTTCGTCTTTGTGATTTAACATGTCTCAATGTGAAGCAAAACCTGATTGCAAACTGCATAATGGCAACGCAAGATATCCGTAGGGGGTCCAGAAAGTTTATGGAAGATACTAATAGGCATTGCAATGAGGAATGCATCGGAAATTTTCAATGTTTTTCATTATGAGATGCTTGCGTAAATGTTGCATAAAAATATTGATCATTTTAAATTTAGCGTGACGTCATCCCACATTCGGTGACGCTTGATTCCAAGACCTTTTCTGAAGTCTCCTCATGGTAAACTTTACCAAAAATTTTAATCAGTTTCTTTCTGAACTGAACTTAAATTGTAGTTAAGGGATGTTTACCGCAGTATATGCCGTTTGTAAATATAGAATGCCTTATAATATGAACATTCTTATTAATTATTATTATTCTGTGGATATTAAAATCCCTACCAATTCATGCGGTCGATGATTAAATAGTTGACATCGGTAAAGTTTTATATTCAAAACTATCTTAATACTAATCATTATGATTTGAATAAAAATGGTGATTCTTATTCTTCAACGGAAGAATTGATGTCAAATTGAGTCCGGCATTTTTCTTGAATAAATAGAGCAAAATATTGGGAACAATAACCTCAGTCATAGTAGCATGATAGTAAATATTCTTTGATATTCATATAAACAACATCCTTTATCAATCGGGTAATTTAAAGGATATTGTTCACTGGTTGGGAAGTAAGTCTCATTTAGGCGGCATTTTTTTGCCCAGCAGACGAAGAAAATGGTGCATAATGATAAGTTTTCCAAGTATCAAGTGCAAGTAGCTGATATTAAATCTTTTTTTCTTTAATTATACAAAATTAAAAAAAAGAAAACAGGAAGGGCACGGCGAGGGAAATATATCCACAGCTTAACGGAGGAAACGTTGCAAGAATACACCCAAAGTGAAGTTGTAGAAAACAGCAAATCAATAAAATATAGAAATCAGACAAGAAAGAAAATACGAGTATACCTAATATATAATAGAAATAGAAAGCCAATATTACACGAATTAAAAAGACTCAACGATAGAAAAATTAAGGAAGTAAGAGATAAGGAAAGGAAGTTTGACTGCAATTTAAGGCGGATACGTTGAACCGGAGATAAAAAGGAGTGGAAGTATTTGACGAGATTGGGGATCGAACCCGGATCTCCCAGCTACCGGGTGGATTAATCATAATTAATCGCCAAATAGTGAAGGGAGGAAAGTATATGGATATAATTGAAAACAAGATTTTTCTTTTCGATCAGAACCATTAAAAAAAATTCCTTTCATTAGATCCATCGATCATATATTTTTACCGCTTAGGAAAGATAAACGCGCAAAGTAGTGATAAAAATAAAGATCGCGAAGGAGCCGACAGATATTTGTAAAGGTTCTCAGGGACGCCATATTGTGTTTTTTTATGCGAGAGAAAGGGACGAGGCGCTGCTAGGTATAAAAACGCAAATTTAATGTGACAGCTTGAAGCCGGGGAAGGAATATTTTAGCCTCCCTCTTCTGGCGCTCCGTGCGCTATAGAGAATGGCATATATATGGAGCCGTGTATATTACGACGAACGCATGAGGTTTTCCGATAAATTGGCATTTTGAAAAATAGGTACTAATGCGACGAAATTTCGGGAACATCTGAATAAAGTCTCTTTTGTTTTTGATGGATTGGAGTTTTTTTCCTGCCGCTCGCAACGCAGAGGGAAACGTTATTTCAGAGCAGAAAATTGGAATTTCAAAAGATCTTTAGTTTGAGATGCTATTTACGGAGTCTTAGTATCTTGTTTAGTTTATGGTTAAAACTGGAATACATTTGGAAAAATCCCCGCAAGCGGAAAACAATTATCGTATGTTTGAATAATAGTTTTTATAGTTCTAACCTTTTCAAGTAAAATCTAGCAAAACTCGATTTTTAAAATTTTCAAAAGACATAAAGGTACCATATTCTTATTTTTTCCGAAATATTTGATAATATTTGTTACTGAGTGACTGGGATGGATGCCTTTTTTAGTACCATTAATAATTCAATATGTTTCAAATCATCACAGCCACGATCAAGAATGAGGCAATAGTGAATGAAAGGTTCATTTTTCTGTACTAAGAGATAAATGAATAGTGCTCCATTTATCAAGGCATGGTTACTATGCAGATGTGAATACCGTTTGCTTGAATACCTTGACTTATTCCTCTTTTTCGTTCGTGTTGACGCACTCACTTTTGGCGAAAGCGGTCCGGGGTTCGGTCAACGGTGGGGCACCACGTAAGTGAAATTACCTCAGTTGTCGAAGTACTTTTTATAGACACCATAACTTTCCTATAACGATTAAGGCGATTTTTTAAATGATTGGTAATGCAAGATGGAGTGTGATACAGCACATTATTTGACGTGATTAACCAAATGAAAAGGTTTAAATTTAAATGATAATTTTTTTGGATATTTGGGGTAAATTTTATCAGTAAGAATGGTAATTATTCATGATACCTGCATTTCTTTGACGACTCATGTCTGAAAGGAATATCTGTCTATACTCTTCTTTTCCTTCATAGCCTTCTGATAAGCTAACGCAGGATTTTATAAATTCATATTTTTTTGAGAGATAAAATAAGATATATTCTTATTTTCCGGATAATATCTCTTATGTTTTCTAGATTACTTCTTTTTATAGGATTAATATGTAAAATTATATATATTTCTTTTCCTTACGTTTTAATAATACATTCACATTGAAATTTCTCATAGAACTCATGTGCGTATTTAAATGCGTAGGCGTGCTTGCGTGTAGTAAATAGAATGAATAAGGCTCACGCAAAAATTTGGGAATTTTTTTTTCGACTTTGTTTTCATGCGCAACCAACCTTTAGCCTCCACACGCCGCACCTCAAAACCACCGTCTCCCAAACATTCTTCCAAAAATATTCTAACCATCCGCTACCTCAACAGACGATGAGATTAAACAGGATACGGGATGCGAAAGGGGAGAATAAAAGAAAAACTTCAGATATGAGAGTGAAAATAAAAAGAATTTTTCACTCCGTCCTCCTACACCGCAACAAGTAAGTGCCATATTACCTTTTTCGGATTTCCACTCCATTCTCTTGCTCCATTTCTTCTCGCAACCTTAGCCATTTCTGCGGTTATGACTCTCCGAAGCCCGCACCATCTCCCTCCCTCCTTTTATCCTATGGTACCGCCAAAGAAAGAGATCGGTGGCGCCTCTGGTGGGTCCCTCGCCAACTAATCCGTACGAAAAACGCTTCATCCGGTTTACCCCTGTCCATCCCAGCTTCAGCAAGGTTTGTCACCTTTGTTATTCTCTTGTCTTCGGTCAATAATGCCAGCCAATAATAAGCCCTCTAAGAAAACTGAAAACCCTTCGCGTTGCTTATTTGTCATTTGTTTTGTTTTCTTAATCCCCAGGCTCAACAACGGAGTTATGTAATTGGTTTACGCTTTGGTAAATACTTTGATGTGTTCATTACCCTTCTGAAGTCGTTGCGGTATGCCGCAAACATAGCACTCAGGCTAACATTTAAATTAAGGTGTTACAGAAATATGCTGTTTTATAATGTGATTCTTTTCATGGACCCAATAATTTAATCGTATAAGTTTGACGGTTTTCATTTCATTATAGGTAGAAATTTGTGATTAATCTTACCTTTTATACTTTATTTGTAGTTATGACAAAACTTCTTACCTAATAGTCACAATATATGAAGTACGGATTGAACGTACTTTATTCCCTCCTCTCTTGTCACATTATTTCAAGTTGAAAAAAAAAATCGATTCTTATACGACAAACTCACCTTATCTATAATATAATTACTTTTGTGCTACTTTAGTGTTTGAAAAAATCTCCAATCGACAATTTCGAGTAGTGTTATTGATATCTGAAAACCCGTTTATTTTTATATTCGGCGAATCATCTTAATTCCAAATTTTTGCTGAATGTTTCTCGTGAAATGACGTTGCATTAATTCTTGACAGTTTCAGGAAATGGAATCTTTTCCGATACGGAAATCTCATGACTTATTTTTATTTGTGCCGTATCAATTTACGTTTTTTGTGCCACAATAAAATTATTGTATTTTTCGTGAGTTACCCATGGTTAATTACTGACTTTTATGCTAGTTTACAATATTTCCATTCCATTGATTCCAAGCTCTTCAGACAGCGTTCTATTGGTCATATTCGGCGTTCTATTGGTCAAATTAGTGTAATACCACAAAGAAGCACAGATCTCCTTAATTCTGCCAACATTTTCTATTTATTTCAACTTCCGAATCCTCTTGCTACCTATATTACATTAACACTTCTTCCTTTCGTCTCAATGAACATTCCGATGATGTATCTCTTAAGTTACCAATCCCTCACCCTACTTACATCCGTCAAAACCCCAGAAAAATACTCAGGGTCTCTCAGTATAAAAACCGGACGTGTGGCAGCCCTAGCTTCAATCCCTCTCCACCCACTCTTCCGTCCGGGGCAGATCCTTCATCCGAAAATACCCTCTGACCTCGAAAAGGCCAGATGTTGGGCTGCCGCTAACTGAAGTGAAGGAGTGGAAGCGTTTTCCGAATCGAATGATACCAGGGCAGGGAAAAAGGCAGGGAGTGGAGTGGGGCAAATATGTGCGGTGAACCAGATGGGGCTGCTGCAAAAGTGGGAGGCAAAGAGAGGGCGACGGAAGAGTATCGCCTCGGCGCTGTGGCCCAAAGAGAGATCCAGTCCATTACCTGCAAGCATTTTCCATTCATCGGGGAGTTGCCTCCGCCGTGCCGCGTCCTACGTCCCGTGTGTTGTAATGGCGCTTTCTCCCCGTCCCATAAATCTCCATATTTATACAACCTAGCGCACTACGTCCCGGCGTGTACGTATGAAGTGATATGGTTATGGAGGCATAATGAGAGGTCGATGGAGACAGGGTCGATGCTGTTTTTCATTGACGGGGCGCCGTTTTTTTCGCACGATTCGCTGGTGATTATCGCCCCATTTTACCGTTGCATTTAACGACGCAGGGCTGCCAGAAAGGGTGGAAAATGAGGGATGTCAGCGGATGGGTTTATTAGTTGGAGCGAACACAGGGTCTCCCTGACACAAAGCGGGACCAGGGGTCACTGACACATCGGTATCCCTTTAACGAGGGTTGAAAACCTACACGAGAAACATAAACAAGTCACTCTTAAGTCCGCTTCTGTGTTCTGCCGGATGCTTATCAACGAGGAGTACTTAAAGTTGTAATCGGAGGCTGAAATTTTTAATGGGATTACTAAAGATATAACTGAAGCAAATGCACATGTAAAGATACATGTAAGCAAATATACATTAAGTATGTTTAATATTTATCTCAGATGTCACCATACGTTTACAAGACCATTAAAAATTTTATAATTATAAGAACTGTTATTAAATCTACATGAGATTGAACCTGTGAAGTAAGTTACTTCTATTACTACAGTAAGCTATTGCCTAGTATTAAATATTCGATTTCGGTTGCATTTCTTTGGAAGCATTTTACGCATAAGCAAGTGACCAACAGAGAGGTATTTCTCTCACGGATAGAATTGGTAGAGATAATGAGTGAATTCTTTAAAGTTGTTTAACGCAATGAGTACCCAAGTGGCCTCCTGTCCTCATCATACCTCTTAATTTTCTGTCCTTTTAGATTCTTCGTTACCTGTAGGTAGTTTTCGGTTGGTGCTTCCTCTTACACACTTCTTCCTTGATTCTTCGTTCTCCATATAATCAACTGCGCCTTAAAAGAATATTCAGGTACGGGCTTTGAGATTATAGCGATTAAAAATAAACAAAAATGAAAAGAACACTTCTATCGTTACCACTATGGTTTTCATTCTTCAGAATGATGACCTGAAGGTTCGAAACCATGGTCCTATAATAAAAATACTGTGGTAACGGTAGAAGTGTTCTTTTCTTTATTCTTTATAATGGAGAACTACCAAAAAGTACAGGCCGAATCAGTAGATTCTGTTCAAAAATGTAAACGTTGTATAAATACATGGCACTGAAAAGGGAAAACACAAATGAAAATGTAGTGTTTGACCTAACTAAAACATTAACTGTCTAAATGATCTGATAATGATTATAAATAGCGCAGTAGCATTGCAACTGAACAGTTTAAAAAGGAAATTCGCAAATTAAATGTTTATAATCAACGAATGAATGCAGAGAAAGCGATTTCCCGAAGGGTTCTACATCATGAATTATTTTTATAACTTTTGATGTCGTTTAATGTGAAGCAGTGCGCATTAAATATCTTAAATCCTGTCCATTGAAAATAGCGTTTCGTTGTTTGCTTAACATAAGAAAGATAAACTTCTGCAAACATTGTCGTCCTTACTCTTCATTCCAATCTACCTCATACCTCTTTATCATTATGTCCTCCTACTGTATGGCTTGTCATGTTCGTTTATTTCCGTTTATTTAGCAAGTCAACAGATTTATAGTTTACATATCGCTCTCGGAATAGAGTTATTACAAAATCGATTCCCATCAAACCAGGTAATTATTGGTTCGGAACATGTGTATAAGAAAGGAGCTATTTTACCATGCTGATAATTACTCCCAATTTACATAAATAACATTACGTTCTTAAACTCTATAGATCAATGAAAGTTTTACTAATTTTACTATCAACACGCGGCTCCCTTGTTTAAATCCGCCAATGCAATATGTGCGAAATAGAACAGCAAAATTAGCTGGCTGTGTGTGATTATATGTGAAGAAGAAAAATTACCGTTTAGTTGAAAACATGCATAGGCTGCACTGGAAGCAAATAATGATTTTAATTTTAACTGACACGTGGGATTCATGTGTATCAAATGAAATCCTTAATCATCTTTTCCAAAATTAGATGAGACTGTAATAGTATTAATCTACTACATTATAGTGTCAATAATGAATGTCTTTAACTAGTAATGAATGGACACCTACCTGATACAAAGAAATAATCGACGATCGAATTTATTTAGATTATTCACTTGTTTAAACAAAATCCAATCTTCTAGGTTAAAGCCTATTGATTTGTATGAATTACTCGATTTAACGATTAAGTTTAATAAATAAATTATGATATCTAAAATCGGCATATATTTAGTATAAATTACGTGAATGAGATGTGCAGGATGGAATTTCATAAAATTACTTTCACGTTATGTATGTCATTTAACACAAGCACTATAATTGTTGCTGAAACATGATATTTCCGTGAAAACTTTTTCCAAGAAAATTACCCAGCATATAATTACACTAAAGAGATGAAAGTTGAGTGAGATACTAAATTTAAATTGGTTCCCTTCACCAATTTAAGCCCAGTTCATGGTGTATTATTTACATTATTACGCATAACGGAGATAAAAATGCAGTACGAGGTTCTTGAGTTTAGAATGTTTTTAGTAAACGAATCGAACGAACTAAGGACTAATTAGAGCTTTCACCCGGTTTCAATAAACGTAAGAACCGGTAGTTAGTCAAATTCGGAGAAGTTTTTGAAATTTGATTCCCTGAGTTGATAAAGTTCGTTTCCGACACGGTTGATATTATCAACTTTTAATTATTAAGGAAAAGATATCATATTTACACCGCCTTTCTGTTCTTTACCTTACTTCGGTTACAGCTCTTCCTGTTTTATAACACCTTAGAAGTTTCAAATTTGATCGTCCCTTCCTTATCCTCTGGTTTCTTTCACATTTTCTTCAAAGAACTTCAGTTTATGCTCCTTTTATATCGGAAAATATTTGTTCCCATCCAAGTTTGTGCACGAAGAGAAATTTTTGAAACGGAAAAAGATACGTTTAAGCAGAAAAATAAAAGTATTGAATTATTAGTCATTAAATATGGAATAAAATTGTTTCATGAGTGTGTTACCTATCAGAGGTATACAGGTCACCGTCAATAGTTCTTACTTTAAGAGTTAAAACTCTTTGAAGTATAATTTTTAACATTATAGGGAAGGCTGTGGTAATTTTGTTTCGGACCATTTATGAGAATGTTGGTTTGCGAAGAACAGATTTTCTTGAAAAGCGTTTCGATAGAAATATACATCTAGTTTAGATGTGCAGAATTAGAATTACTGTCCTCAATGTTTAACATCTCAGATTTAGTCAAATTCAGCATCACCTTGACTCCAGTGGTTATGCAGTAATATTTCCTAGTAGAAGTGAGTTAATGAAGTAGTTCGATCACATTTGAGACATGGAGGAAGTATATAATACGTCTTATATGTTGAGAGAAAGGGAAGGAAAAAAGTTCCTTTAAAGACTCAAGGATATCTAATTTCTCCACCTTCTCGACTACACTCCTTCATCAGCAAGGATGAAATGAGACGCTCTTGGAGTCTTGAAGGTCTCCCCTCTCCCTCACCGGTATATGAACCAAGTTTGTTCTATCTTCTTGATTTCTCTGCTTTAATACCTGGTGTCATTCTATCCAGTTACAGGGGCGACTTCCTTAATCTTTGCTCCTAGATCAACGTTAAACCCTCATAAAGTCTATTTTAGCCTCATTTTTTAATCTAATTTCACCAATGGGCACATTGAATACATTGATCATCCTTCAGCACTAATTAATAACAGCATCTTTTCTCTAGGTGAATAAAAAATCTCTCTTCCTGTTACGCTTGGAAAATTTCTTTCTCTTGGCTACTGATAAATGTACCAATCGATACTTATTCATTGCTAAAATAAAATTAAGTGCTATAAAACTTAGATTCTGTTATAAATAAGGTAATACATGACGTTATTCTTATCTTTTGGTAGAAACATTTTATATTTAATTCCGTCCGAAATCGGTAATTATACATAGTAATTTTCTGTTCTTATGGTTAGACATTTAAGAAAGTGTTAGGATTCTGTTAAATCAAGTGATATAAGTGATAAGTGATTTAAACCATTTGATACATGTTCATTAATTTGCAGAATGTTGAATTTATTGCTAACATTGTTTTCAGAAGTTAGCCCACGATACTATTCATTACAAGAATCATTTGCAATACAATGCTATAACTTTGTACAAAATTTATAAACGATATAGTATAAACTACATTTTTCCCAATAGGAAATTATTGCAAAAAATAGGGTATTTCTGAGGTGAAATCGGATTAAAGGGCAAGGCAATGGTTTTAAAAAGTAACTAGTACTCCTTCTATTTAACTAGGGAATTGTCACTAATTGTTCATATACTATAACTTATCGAGAGGAAAAATTAATTCTAATTTTAAAGTTTACTTACGTAATTGTCGACAGATTCTTAAATTTTATCCCTTGATATGGGAATGTGTTGTTAGAAAGATAAATAAGAAATATATTAAACCGCAGGCATGTTATATTGACTTAGGCATGGGATGCTTTCACTTTAATTTCAACGGAACGTAAATTGATACCAAGGTTATTCAAACTGGGTTAAGCGGAAGCAGTGGAAAAGAAAACTCCCCAAAAGGACGAACAATTGCGCCATCTAACTATGAAGGAGAAAGAAAGGACAAATAAGGCACAAGGTGAAATAACAATTGAAGTCCGCCGGGCGGTTAGCGAGGCTTGGATACGCTTCGTGGAAAAGGGGATTAGGGACTAAGGCTCGGTGGAAAGAGAAGGAAAGAGAAACAGGGGAGAGAGAAATGCGAAAAATGAGAGGGAAAAGGGAAACGTAGAGGACAAGAGGATTAAGGAGTGAGTAATTAGAGCAGCAGTAATTGGAAATTTAGGAAACACGCGAAGACTAAGAATTAGCGGTTACTTAAATTAAATTTTCCAGAGAAGAGAGAAGGGAAAAGGGAGAAGGGAAAATATGATAAGCAGAGAAATTTAGAAGAAATGCTTTTTTAAAGCCAAAGTTTTGATGTGAAGGTGAGGAAATTAAATATCCTTGAAAATTCCGAAATTTCTTTCCTTTGTCATCCATCTGAGAGACTTCCATGGCAACAGGAAGATTCAACAAATTACGGAAAGAAATTTATCTTAGCAAAGTTAACGAGGCTGAGTGAGTTGCAGCGGTATGTAATAAGCTTCCAGAGTATGACATAACAATATTAGATTAGATTTGATACTTGGAATCCTACTGAGAAATTAAACTTTTCATTGAAGAATTCAAGTAGTAAATAAAATTGCATCAAAACAGCTCAGGATCCTATAAACCTCCGTTTAATTATACTAAGTGAACAATATTTTTTTCCATAGTACTTTCCCTTCATAATTTTTCAATTCCTTAAGATTGTACCGTTTGATTCCATCACATTTTACATCGTTATTTTTTGTGAAATATTTTATAGTATATGTTATAGAGTGACCGGGATGGATATCTTTTTCAGTACCATTAATACTTCAGTAGTTTTAAAATTATCACAGCCACGAACAAGAATGAGGCAATAGTAAATGAAAGATTCATTCACTATTGCCTAATGAAAGATTCATTCACTATTCACACTTAACTCTATGCAATACAAAGAAAATATACTCCTTAATTTTAGAAGGAGCCATTGATGTACAACTTCACTACATCATCCGTGTGCTTTTATTTGCAGTGAAATTTATTACAGCAATTTGTAGTCTATAATAATAATAATATATAACACACATAAGCATTTAAACAATATAAGCTTTGTATCTGTTTGTTCTCTACCTCAGTAAACGTTGATAATAGTGAGATTTCCAAATAATGATCGAATCGTTACTTTTAAACACCAAAAATAGCATAAAGTATTTAGATATGTCCAGCGTCATCGAGGCCACATAGTTGAAACTGATCTTTTGCGAGAGGTTAAAGGGAGAAGGATGGAGTTGGTTTGAGGTCGCAGGAAAGCAGCAATGCATACATACAAAAGGAAAGGGGAAAAGCAGGAAGGACAGATGTGAGGGGTCACAATAATGGAGGGATATACCAACAGGGAAAACCTAACAACATGAGACTGGAGATGAAGTGGATGAAAGATGGAAGGAGAACAGAGGAAAGGAAGATCAAAGTAAGTTTGAAATGAGGCATAAACCATTGACGTGTGAGAGATTCGAAACCTATTCTTCTACATGAAATTTGCAATTACAAATTTTTGAAGTTTATTTCATTTAGATACAATTCTCAAGCCTTTATCTTTTATCTAATTCTTCATTATGCCGATTAGTCTCTTTGCCAGTTTCGTTTTTTAAACAACATGGCTAATTTTTCATGGAGGAGAAAACCCGTGCCATCCTTAGCTATTAGCTTTATTTTAACGTTCTCCCGTTGGACTTTCATCGGTTATTTAAGTACTAAATTGCCCTGACTCTATGTTTGGAAAGGTCAAGTTCGTGTTAGCCTCTTCATACTAATCCCCTCTGGAGACAAAACATTTATTCACAAACAATGGCGGAACGCTAAATTTAGTAGACACAGCTCATCATTAATTAGGGAAACTTGCAGTGGGAGTCCAAAGATAACAGAAAAGAGAGAAATAAAAGAGTATTTAAAGGTTGGAAACAGNATTAGCCTTTTTCTCGTCCTCTCCCTTGTTTAGGGTGACCCCTCCCGCGCAACACGTATCCAATCCTCGCCCTGTATCTTTCCCGAGGCGGCGGCTCGGATTCGGTCGGGTTCTTGTCATTTTTTTGTGTTCGTTACAGTCTGGGAGTCCAAAGATAACAGAAAAGAGAGAAATAAAAGAGTATTTAAAGGTTGGAAACAGGCAGAGGAAAGTTACCAGTAAATAGATGAAAGTAAATCAAGGAAAGAAAAATTTAAATTTAAGAACAAATGAAGTATAAAAATATCTTACCGTCGAATTAAATTAAGAACTGAAGTTGGACTCTTTTATCTTATTGGATTAGGAGGAAAGAAGTCACTGATTAAAGGGAAAAGAAAATATATGCAATGGAAATGTAAAAAAAACTGTTTAGATTGGCAAGACAACCATATAAGTCGCTACCGACGCAGAAAATGTGTAATGGATGATTACAAGATTCTCTTAAAGAGGTGTTTCTTTAGCTAAGGAACTGAGTTTGGGTATGAATTCAAGGCAAAGAAAGGTACAGATGAAAATAAGGGATGAATAAACAGATAAATAGGGCCTTTATTGGCGAGGCCCCTATGAAGATTTCTCCTCCACCTAACCTCTTATGTCGTTATAATATATTCGAAAATTAATTAACAGCGAAATGAAAGGGTAGAGAAAATCTTTGTGGAATCTCTTTTGTAGAAAGAAAATTTTTGTAACTTAATGTTGCCAAAGGTAAATCCCACTTTGCGGGAAAACACCCACAGAGAAACGAAGTGAAGAAACCCACGACAGTAAAGTAAAAGAATGAAAAGACCATGATAAACACAGATTATAGTCATTAGAAAGAATAAACGGGAATGGAGGAGGTATACAAGGACGAAGTAGTGGTAGTAGTATTGTTAAAAGTGCTTCGACAGCTTTGGTCATTTCGCACGTGGACTCCCACCGGGAATCGAACCCGGGACCGCTTTCACAGAAGTCGAACGAGTTGCCCACTTGGCTATTCGGGAGCCTACAAGGACGACAAGCGATTTCTTCCTATGCCCAAAACTGAATTATATTTTATTCTGAATAAATATTCTCATCGCCGATCACAGTTAAACACGTGTAACCTTTGTGACTGCCAACAACAAACTAAGCTTTCAAAATGGCTGCCCTTAATGATGTACGTTAGGGGCATGTGTACCAATACACAGAAAAAAAAGCTTGACAATTGCAATTATACAGCCCGCAAAATTAAAAAATTCCGCGTAATTTTTAATCAAACCTCGTATGTACATAAAGCAAGGATTTCGTATGGGAGATTATGAAACAGATTTACAGCTACGATATCGTCATTGCGATTCCAGCTACCGAGTGCGAACTCTTGGATATGAAGAGGAGGAAAACACAGATAAAGACTTTGGAAGGAGGCTGCGCGGATAAGGGAGTAGAGGCGGCAGAAGACAAAAGGGAGAGCGAAAAGAAACAATTAGGACAGAGCGCGGAATTAAGAGGGAAGGGCTGCGTGCGTGTTGAGGAAGCAGTAGGCGACGTCTTTGATTCGTGGATGTTCGCTTATCTCCCCTCGGCGTGCGTTTGTGCCCGTGCGTGTGTGCGGTGGAAAAGGGAAAGGATTGGTGCGTGGCAGCAAGTGCTCGCTCCGGCATCAGGGTCTCATGAGGGTATCGCATTAATTTTGCATTCTCCTAAGAGCCATGAAGTCGCCTCTTTCCTTTTCCCCGCTTTCTTGGATTACGTCTTTCCTTTTCTTGCGGCTCATCGCTTTGAAAGACGTTAGTGGTCCGCGGGCTTTGAAATTTCTTCTTCCTCTACGTTAGATGTCGCAAGATGTCTCACCAGTGCCTGCAATAGTTGGGGTCTTTCTTTAATCTCCATCTTTTCTTCCCTTGAGCTCGTCTCCTTTTTTTTTTTTGGAGGGTTACGTTTCCGTTATGTCTGCCTATTATCTGATGCCAGTTCTTTTCTTGTTTCCCCCGATGCTTTCTTTCTGCTGTCTAATTTATTCTCTCTCATCCATTTCTTTTATACACGTCCCCTGATGTTTGATTTCCTGAGAATATAATGAAGCCAATGAAAATGGCATGAAATTGAGCAGAATTCGGTTTCTCAGAATCCTATATTTCTTCAGCTACAGAATTTAAATTATCGGTGGAAACAAAATGGAACCGAAATAATAATTTACTGCGAAATTTTTGTATATATTTTTTGCGATAACGACTTTACAGAACACAATCAAATCACGCTCTAATAACTAACATTAGTGATAATTATAACTAATGATTTATCTGCTTTCTTCTTCTAAGGGTCATATTACCGTTATGCCTCTCTAATTTCTGTTTCCAACTATTAATTCGTTAGAGGTTTAAAAACATTCCGTAAGCAGTGTTATTAAACCTCTAATTCATATACAGCCGTGTTCCAACCTTCTCTTTTTCTTAAATCGTTCTTTATGAGTCTAAATCTCTATCTTATCCAATTCTTGGTTCGACGTATGCCTTTTGATGTGTTCTGAGTGATTTCTGTACGGAGATGCACTTAGAAACATATTTATGTTGTACATTTTTCGATTGTGATATTGGAAAAGATATTTTTTCTTACGGGTCGAGGTTATGTTGGTTGGTTCTAGGCTGTTGTTTTTTATCCGAATATCGTAATGCTTGTAAAGGTAAAAGTCGAAAGCGTATCTTTCTAAAACTATTCCGCTATTTAGGAGGCGATGAATTATCTATAAAATCAGCAACCAAATAAGTTTAACTGCTATAACGGTTTCCTCGTTCAGATACATATTCAGGAATTTTTGGAATGGACCTATAATCAGTATCATTTTCTTTTTAAACACGTTTAATCAATTGTCTCTTATCTCTTCTCAATTAGCATTGTTTATTTTATAGCACCCATGTCAATGATTTTTCATGTGAGGGTCTTTTGAAATTTAAACGAGTTGGTCGTTGTCATGGATTTCTTGACAGAGAGAATTATTTTGCTTTGCTGATGACCGCAGTTAACCCACGATTTTCATCCTCATTAGCTGTGTTTTGTTATTGCATGCATTTGTTTATTTTTTCTCATTACTATGATTCGTAATATATCTACAGGATGTTTATGAATCACAATTAAATTGTCTCTTTGGCCTATAGGCATAATTTTTCTGAATACTTATGAACACTTCAAGTATTAGCAATGACTTTGTTACCTCAGCTATAGAGACATAGTTGCCACATTAACTTATGCATATATTTTATATCATCCTTTTTATCGGATTAACAATAATCTTTCAACGCCCTTCTAAGAAGGATTCTCTAGAATGTGAAAACTTCCTTCTCTATAGATAGGTTCGAGAAACCTTCTTTATAATTTATATTGACAACCTATTCCCTAAATCTTCTTTTCTAATATTTATTGCTGATGTCACTCCAATCCTCCATATGTATTCTAGACCTCGATATTTAGTTTCAGTTCTATGCTAGGTCTTTTGAAAATGTCTTGAAGTACTACTGTTTTTAAATCGAACGTTTCCCTATTGCATAATTACATTCATCTGCAGATATTTTGTTTCATTTGACAATAAAAATCGGCAATTCAGTATCAGAAATTCAGTATCAGCAATTCAGTATGAAAACATTTAAAATTACTGAAGTCGATTAAGTTCCTGTAACCTCGATAAACGTTCGAGAAGCTGAATGTTGAACGTAATATACGTTCTGTAAGAGGTTAACTATACTATATTAAGAAGGGTATTTTTGACATTTTGTCTCACTCATTCTTTCGTTTTCCTAAAATTGAATTGTATATAAGTTCCTTAAGCACTTGTATAATTTGTTTATATGTTAAATATACTATTTCTGATAGAATGGGGATTAAAATTTGTTTCAACAGGCAAGTGAGCGTAAGTGACAGAAAACTATATTTAGATTTTGGCCGGAAAGAAATATGCATGTACTTCCATCTAGTTAAATTAATTTTTATAAGAAATATATTATTATCCTAACCCTGTAAACATATGAATGTATTATATATTATTCAAAATGTGTTATATAAGCATGGCATATTATTTTGAAATGATGATTCAAAAGGTTATGGTTTTCAGAGGTATGAAAATTTGAGAATATCACTCAAAGTTCTCACGAACATCCCGAAGTACCCACATCTTTAAACGGGTGTATTTATCTAAAGTCAAATCAAATATGTTGCTAATTTTATTTTGTACATAAGTTCATGATGACATTCGTAATTTTATCACGCAAAGATAGCTGACTCCACCTACTCCTACTCCCAGTGAAACCATTCAATCCGCTGTAATACAAAAGAGACTGCGTCCCTCAACCTCTTCTTTCTCGTTTCTTTGTTTATTGTAGGACCGCATTTTTATCACTGTTTGAAAGAGAAAGTTACACGGAAAAACCAAAACAAACATTTAAAATTAACATATGTAACTTTCACTGATGTCCAGAGTTTAATTAGGTAGGCGTTGGAAGCTATTCCATGTATGAATACAATCTCATATTCATGAGCCGCGTAACATTTTTGCTAAAGGGATAACTTTCGCGCCGAGACAAAAATGCACTAATGGATTGTAAATCTTTTGTATGACTTAATTTTCGTTAGTGTTTGAAGCAGCGATAAAAATTTACAAAAATGAAAAGCATTGATTGAGAAATCGGCCATATGAACTAAATTTCTTCCCTCTTTACCTCTGTACCTTACTGCAGTGGTTAATGCAAAAGTTAAGATAAAACAGCTTCGCTTTCGTAGTCCGTCAAGTCGTCACTACAAGAGATTTCATTTTCGTACTCTGCTTCCCCAGTATTTAGATACCAATGCACTAAAACGCAACAAAATCTCTAATCATGCACTTATGGAGATGTCTTTACGTAAAATATCTATTCAGATTAACATTTCGAATGAAACAGAAAATATTAACGAAGATTTTGTTGTCCTTTTCCATTTGATTTCAGCGAATCTTTGTAACCAAAATCTGAATTTCCGAATGTAACTGCTAGTTTTACATCTACATCTTCGTACGTACCCTGCAAACCGCCTTTCGGCGTACGGCAGGGGGTGCATGCACCATGATTCTACTTCCGTAATCGATTACCTTCGCGTATCGTTCGCAGAAAAAATGAATTTTTGAATCGATTCGTTCTAGCGTCTATCTCTCTGATTTTCCTCTCAGAATCAGGTTTACGAACTAATATGGATTGACTGTGTTATATATATTCGAGTTTCTTGTTATAAACTACGATGTGATGAATCTGCGAAGTTCAAAGAGTTCAGTGTATTTAAAAGGTTGATCTTATTGCTTGATCTTACTTAGCTGATTCCTTCAAATTTAACTTACATTGGAAAAGAAGAATTTGAAGTGAATCTTCTATTTCTTATTTTTTTAGAGGTTGCCAGTGGTGGTAAAGTAGAAAAACAGGGTGAGTGTGATGTAACGACTTTCCCCAGCGTCTGACTAAAATCTCAGATGTTACCGGAGTGTATCCTCCCCTTTTTCCCAACGCAAGCGCAAAAGGAAACTGAAGAACCCTCGCGTGACTTTCTTCTCTTTAGAATCTTTTTTTGGATATGTCATATCGTTCATGCTTATTAGTTACTCTTTGTTTGCTTGAGAGCTATTATATATTTTTTACTATATTGTTATAAATGACCACATTATAGTCTTAATTATATTGTTATTATTTACTAGATTTTTGACATTATACTTATTAAATTTAATTATATTTATATATTATAATTATTAATTATCATATTTTTAAATTTTATCTAATTTTAAGACTGAACTTAGGGTTTTTATTGCTCGTTTCTCTTAAACATAATTAGCTATTAAGACCTATGTCATTACAATACCATTTTCATTTCATTTCCATATGCAGTTACAGACATCCTTTCACAATAAGAGTCTGTCGTCAGAAATGAAATAAAAAATTAAAGTAAACACATTCCCAGAAAAGTAAAGAAAATAAAGAAGATCGAGACTAAAATTTGAATAATACCTAAAATGATCTGCTGTACTTACCTACAGTGAGGCCGAAATGAAGGGAAAAATAGAATGTAAAAAAATTGTTAGCATCAATAAGATAATTTAATAGTAAAAAGGTTTGCTGTGAAATAGAAATAACAATCTCAATCATATCAGCTCAATTTGGTCTTCATAGTTGCCCATCAGACTAAACATTTATAACTGAGGCTACATCCAGGCATTATAAAGGCATAAATTTACTTTTGTATTCATTTAGCGATATTGGCACAGCATATTGCAGTCTATGCTTTCCTTGTGAGTTAAAGTATGTTGGAACAATAAAGAAATCCTTTCGCGTAACACAAATGTCCTTTGGTAACACTGTAAACACAATTTCTGTGGAATTTATTTAATGAAAATTGATGTTAATCAATTCTAGCTGCAAAAAGCTAAAGGAAATGAACAATGACAATAGTTTTAATATATATTCTTAAATAATAACAATATTTATGTTAATGCGACTACATTAAGAGCACCATTGGAACCTATTAATCTCCTCTTGCATCTGACCAATGGTTCAATGTGCGTCACACACCAAAAAGTTAAGGTACACATGCAGATGTAATTTTATACTAAGCATTCCTTCTTTCATAAACGTTTCTTAGCACTAAATTCGTTCAACAACATTAACGCAGCTTCTTATATTCTAAGCATTGTAGTTCATTAAGATGCAGTGGTCATTGCTGAATTTCTCCTCGAATCGGAAGTCGCTCAACTTAAAAACGTCTTCCTCGCGATAGATCTCCCTCCATTAGCCTTTTTCTCGTCCTCTCCCTTGTTTAGGGTGACCCCTCCCGCGCAACACGTATCCAATCCTCGCCCTGTATCTTTCCCGAGGCGGCGGCTCGGATTCGGTCGGGTTCTTGTCATTTTTTTGTGTTCGTTACAGTCTGGGACCGTTCGCCGACGCTTCCGACACGAAGCCACGACTGACTCTGATCCGAAAAGGGGAAGGAGACAAAAAAAGAAAACAAGGAATCCCTTTGTTACCGGCTCCAGGCCACTTTGGGAAAAAATGGCGGCGCGGATGAGAACAATGGGCGCTCCGTGGTGTGGGAGGTGTGACGTAGTTTGGGATTCTGGAAGTCGGAATGGATGAGGGATTAAAAAGAGGGAGAAATAAGAGTAATGTTAGAACGGGAGCACACCTGCGCAAGAAACGCCGCCGACCTTGCGAGACTTTTGTGTCCCAACCGCTGCTTTTTTTCAAGGGGATGCTGGATTTCGGTAAACAGGCGCGACACCGATGCCGGATTAACCGATTCTCGTTGGGAGATGGATTGGCCTGGAGTGTAGGGTTTCAGGGATAGAAGGGAGCAAGAGTTAAGACTACATCAGAAATTTTTTATCAAGAAATTCCCTCGCCCTTTTTTATGTATACGCCACGAATTTGTGCAGTGCAATGCGCTTGTGACAAATATCGTTAAAAATTATTTTTACAGTGTCGCTTTTACATAAAACTGAGCTTTCTTATACCTATTTACACATATATCTGAAATTACATATTTATCTGATACATATTTAGATATATATTCATACACCTAAATAAGTAGTTACAAATCCAATTTAAAGTTTATAATTTCATTTAAATCTTAATAATCATAGTCTCCGATGCCATCGTCGGAAGCACTAGATTTTCGAAGCCAATAGAAATCCAAGGTACTGAAAACTAGAAGTGATCTATTATTTACGTATTTTATCAGCAAATTATCAGTGTAAGTTGAGATTATATGAAACCAGAGGAATTATTGGACGTCCTACCACCTGACTGAAAATTTCTTTATTAATTTATCCGAATTTTGCTGTTTTTGAGCAAGTATATCCTCAGATACATTTTCTCAGCTGTTTTACATACTCGAAAGATCTTCAATGACTAACAGTATTGAAAAAAGCGTCGTTAAGGATATTATAAAGATAGGAAGAATCATCTGAGTCTTTCTATCTTTATAAAACGCAAATGAATGCATAGTAGTGATTTATTTGTTAGTTAACAGTATATATTGCAATTTAAATTTTTGATAAAAGTATGCTAAAAATACCCAAGTGACAGCTAGATCGAATACTAGGTAAAAATTACTAAAAAGTTGAGTGATTTAATACCTCCAATCAACGCATCACACGTGCTAATCCTTTTCGGTGCTCAATGGTTTATATTCCCTTCTTTGTACGTCTTTTCTATACACTCCTGAATAAGTCTTTCATTTCAGACACATCTAGAAATATTTTCACTCATGGTTTTTATTCCTAACACCCCCAAAACCTTTTGTAATCAGAATTTAATTCACTGTATTCAGTAAGAGTTTTCTTTGTTTCTTCCTCATCCTCCCGGATAACCTAATAACGCCCGTGCCAATTCGATCCCAAATTATTTGATAACATAACTGCTATTTCCACCCACCATATTGTGATTTCTCTCCTTGTTATTCCCCGCATGTTACTCATATAAAATTTACAACCGCGTAAAATTACTCTGTTTATGAACCTCTCTAATGATCCCAATCCAATTTTTACTTATTTTAACTTGCAATGTTATTGCAAAAAAAACATCATTTTAACTACACGAAGGAGGCTATGTTAAAATGGTAAAAAGTTACCGCATCGTGAAAATATGTTACAATAATTAGCTTTTTTCCAGTGATAATTGTTACTACCCTATTCTTTCTCTTGATAAGATCTTTCATTCTTAAATTACCTACTGAAGTCCATTACTTTTACATCTTAAAAGCTAATTTCTCCTTTTGTATTATCTAATACCTATTGTCTTTGTTGCCCACCTTGCTCTTTTTGTTGCATTCTACCTTTTGCCGTTTAATTACTTTTCCCTTAGTGTATAGTGGCCTGCAAATAATAACATAGGTTGATATTCAATACCTTACTGCGGTTCTTAAAATAATTTAGCAGCCAATCTAAATGAAGAAGCCAATATTCTCTGGGATCCCAGTTTTGAAAACCTTTTCGCCCGGAAACCCTTAAATCGCATATTTTTTAAAAACATGTTATGCAAGACATCTCTGAATTTTGATACTCGTATTTCTGCGGCTTCATCCATCAAGTCGTTTCCTATTCCATCATCAGATCGAATGTGAACTTGGTAACTTTCATTCCGGAAAATCCCACTCCTTAGAAGCTCTTCATCACGGTAAGAAAGCAGATGATCATAAAAATAAAATCGACTCGGAGGTTAATTTTTGCCTGAACTTAAAGAAAACGTTCCTTGTAAGTTCTCTTTCTTCAAGCTAAAAATTTCGTATGATTTTACGTTTGGTCTTATTAATATCAAAACTTTCAGTCTGGAATCACTTCGGCTGATATAAGGTTCTATTATAAGTTTATGTATTTCCGAGCTTTATTTTGCCTCAAGCTGGCATTCGAGCTCTCTCTTATCTCTTTTCCTGGGCGCTCAGAAGCCAGAGAAAATGTCAAGAAATATCTCAAACTTCAGCTTCGTTGACTTTGAATAACATTCGGCTCTCTAGTTTCTTTTGGGTCGTGTAAATTTTCGTCAGTCACACTCTCAGCGTTTGCTAAATTTACGGCTTATTTGGAACTAATTTTTCGTAATTTCGTAAATTTAAATCTGGCTTTTTATTCAATTCTCCAGGCATCCCAATTACTCAAGCGTACGTGTAGGCGGGGGCTTATATATCATCACATTAATTATAATTTAATTATGCTGCTAAAAAGATTAATTATTTTATTTTACAATGTTTATCATTTACATTAATTTAAAATTTCATAAATTGTCAAGAATTATTTAATTCGTATTTACATTGTTAAAGTGTTTTAATTTTGCTTTTGAATTAGCTTTTACTTTATTTTCGACAAAAATTGATAAAGAATAAAATTTAAGCAGAAATGTGGGATGTGCTAAAGATTCGTATGCTAGTTTTATAAAATTCCCGTATTTTGTTTTTTGGCGGGGGAGAATGCGGGAATGTTATTTTCATTCCTATTTGCCTGAAAATCATCATAAAAAAGTTCTTATTTACATACTTTTAGAAACTTCTTATTAACTCTTCATTGATATTAATTCTTTCAGTACAATGCAAAGTTGAAAGTTTTCTTTTGCGTATGTGCAAGGTATTAATTTTTTAAAGTAACTTTTTAAACGAATTTTTACCAGCATTTATTTTATAAATGAAGAAATAATCCTTAAATTTCATATGTTGATGGTGTGTCTATTACTTACCATAACATACGAGGTTAAAAAATCATGCATTGAGCAGAGCTTACATCTCTAATAGACACTGGAATTTATGAAATGTATGTCTTGGCAATTAAACTATTAGCTTTAAGGCATATCGTTCAATATAAGGTAACTCTATACCAGTGTAGTAGGGCGATTTGGATATTCCGGATAATGTACAAAATGCAAAGAGGCTGGATAACTTTTGGTATTGAGACATTTAGGATTATGAAATAGGTTGCATCTTTGTAAAACAGACCAAGAACAGATTCATTTCCACAAGGTTGAATTCATTGTCTTCGTCTATATCTACATAAATACCCTACAAGCAGCCTTTCGGTTAGTGGCAGGGGTTTAAGTTAACTATTTAGCTTACTGTTGTCGTGGTAAGAATGGATCCCTTAAATGACTTGTCCTCGCGTCTAATTTAACGGTAATTGTCAGATCAGTCGAGGTCACAAGAAGGTCACTCATTACCATTACGTCTTCCGCAAATGTACTTTTTCTGATTTTATCCACCAATCGCAGCCTAGCTTTCAATATCTTTTCTTTCAAGGAATCCAAACTATGGTTTGAGAGCTTGCTTTTCTATCGTAGTCTTTGCTAACAAATCGTATCACCTTGGGCTGCACTTTCTCGAATTCATGATTGTGCGTTTCATCCTCTAGGACCCATATACTCGCCGCATATTTGAGATGGGGCCTGACTAAGGTGAAGTAACATCTCTCTCTCTAACGTTCTCATCGCATCTACCTACAATGCGCTTTATAAAACGTTTTAACCGTGCTTTTTAGTTGCTTTTCTGATGTCTTTTCGGATATATGTGCTTCAGTTTAAGCTATTTTTAGGAGTTCTTCCGAGATATTCTACAGAGTCGACTCAATTGTTACCTTTCGAATAAATTAACTAAAGAGCATTTACTTACAATAACATATAGTTACCATTTTCCGCGCCACCATTCGATATGAACTATATTGATTGATGGCGAAATGCGAGCTTTTTCGCTTGATATTTCTCTACATGTACCGAGCCATCCGCAAATACCCACGCATCGCTGTCAATCTCATCGCTCAGGTCATTGTCATACAAGTACAACACGTACATCAGAAAGAGTAGAGGTCCGATTACGCTGCCTTGAAGTACACCTGATGTGGCTCTGACTTTATCCGAACTAACACCGTAAAGTACTCGTACTACTTGTTGTTCTCTCTCGTAGAGAATATCCTTGATCCAGTCAATTACCCCCTTATCAATACCAGCAAATATTAATTTCAAATTAATTTGTGGTGAGGGACCCTGTTGAAAGCTTTTATGAAATCAATGAGAATAGCGTGCCCTTGCTTTTTTATCTCAGAAGACTTAAAGATATCGCGGACGAATGAAACTAATCGAGTTTCGCATATTCGACCCTTTCGAAAGCCGTGTTGGTAGTGTTTAATTCACTTAAAGAAATATATTTTAATACTCTCTGTAAAGTAAATAAATGGAATAAATCTTATCAATCAAGTTTTGAATCGCATATATTAATTTGAAATATGTTTGTGTAAAGCATGATCATCTAAAAAGAAATTGTTTGATCACAATGATTATCTGAGAAACACAATTCGAATGTAAAATTTCATTATTATTCACATACTCTTTGGTAGTTAAAATGATATAAACGGACGCTCTGGGAAACACCAACTATTGTTTGTTAATAAGTTTGGTTAAAATTAATTTTAGACTTGCTACATTTTCAATACGAAAACCTCTGCTTAATATCAAACTCTTAGACGCCTCAACGAGATATTTATTAGTGCTGGAAAATTCTGAAAGTAAATAGGATTCGTCGTCTTTGATACTCTATCGCTTCAGTATCATGCTCTTATTCATAATGCCAAAGGGAATTCTTTACATCTTCTGTGAATGAATTCCTTTACTGACATTTCAAAGGCACTTTTGAGACTGATGAATCATATGTTTATCATCAATGCAGCTATTCTAAATTCAAACGAATAATTCCTTCTTTACATACCAAAAGATTACTCAGCATTTAATAAACGCATTATCTACAATTCAGCGATCCCTCTTGACTGTTGTTTTAGGGTATCATTTGAGAGTGGTAAATACGATTTCCAAAGTCAGAAGGATTTTGTTGAGCGTACGTATTTGAGAATACGTTGAGCGGCCAAATACTTAAAAAAACAGTCTAAAATTCAGTTTAAAGTGTTTTCTACAGTTTTGGTGCGCAAAACAGAGTATCTTTAGCCTCGTTCGACATTTTGTCACCGTAGAAACATATTCTGACGATTAATATTCGATGAGATTAAAGAAGATGGCAGAGTGGGCGTATGCTGGAAAATTTATGAAATATACATATGCACACAAAAGCGGAGCGAAGTGAGTGTTCCTGCAATAGCACGCGACGATCACCTATTGGTATGCGTGCGCTCGAAAATATTTGAAAAATGCCTCTTTACGAATGTAGACGTGTGTCGAATTTGAACAGTGAGAGTTGCAGAGGCGTAAAAAAATGACAAAGGAAACGCGAATGGGAATGAAGATTTTATTTCCGACGGAATGGAGCCGTGCACGTTGGACTGAGCACTTGATGTTTTTATTTTGACTTTCTAAGCATTCTGGAGTTCGAAAAATAATCCCCATGGATTTGTACCGTTGTATCGAAGCGTAATAAATAAATTTTTCGGTTTACAGTTTGCGTAGGGTTGGATTATTACCTTTCCTTCCAACTCTTCGCAAATTTATCACCTCTGGTTTCAGCAATTTTGGTAAGAGTTTATTTTGTGAACGCTGCAATCAACGCAGTTTGCCTCAGGGATTGTAGATGGCTCTTTACTGAATTTATAGCATTAGTAGTATTGTTAGAAGTGCTTCAACTGCTTAGGTCATTTCGCACGTAAGCCCCCACCGGGAATCGAACCCGAGACCGCTTTCACCAAAGTCGAACGC
Source organism: Ladona fulva (assembly GCA_000376725.2). Classification (NCBI taxonomy): domain Eukaryota; kingdom Metazoa; phylum Arthropoda; class Insecta; order Odonata; family Libellulidae; genus Ladona; species Ladona fulva. The sequence goes on from KZ308120.1 coordinate 756,352, forward strand.
GTTGCTCACTTGGCTATCCCATTTCGTTTATTAACCCTTAACATTCCAAGCCTAGTTTATCAACGTTGTTTACCAGGCTGGGGTCTTCGGAAGGCCCCACGGTTTTCCTTTTATTTCTTAATTGTTTGTTGCTTTAGGTTACTTAAAATAGGTTTTTTGGATGTCTGAGAGATATAGACCCAGGCATATTTTTTTCTTATACAATTTCTTCATCTAAATTCATGCATGTGAACCATGCGTTTGTCATCGCTGATCCAATATCTCTGATATCCTCCGTAAACAACGTTGGCAAACTAGGCTTGGTATCTTAATGGTTAAATCTTATACAATATCAGATATATCGTATAATAATATACTTTAAAAAAGCTATGGCAGAATAAATAACATATTATACCAATCGGGGTCCTGTCGTGACCCCAAGGGAGTTTTCATTTATTAATGTTTCTATGAAAGAATTTTATAAAAGACTTTATATTTTTTTACCTTAAGCTGACGCGAGACACATATAATTCTCCCCTTGGTATGTTATAGGTTAAGAGCAGAATAGTGTTTCCTAGAAGTGCGGTTCTAATTGATTTAAGTCCAAGAATAGGCGTGGTAGTGTTTTTTTTTTCGAAGTTCCTGTTCGGAAGTTTTTCAATATTGGGATGATTATCAGACTTAAATCTCCTTCTATGTATCGAGAATATAGTGTTCCTGTACCAATGTAAATAGAAAAGAATTAATCTTACAATAAGCCACAAAAACTTTAAAAGTTTAACTTATCTAGAAATTGTTAAAATTACAAGTAATATTTCGCATTTTTAAACTCACACACTTGGGAGTATGAGCTCTTTCGTGGCTGTGGGCAGAAATTGGCTTTTGAAGAGCGACATTCAACCGATTGTATCATATTCATGAGTATCTCTAAAAAAGAAACATTACTACGTTATCGTGAAAAACAATACAGATTAAGTAAATGTTAATTCAGTTATTGTGAAAATATCTACATCATGTTGGAAATGCTTTGAATCTTTTTCTTTACATTAACATAGAGTAATTTAACATAAAATGGTTAAATAAAAGAGTGGGTATATGGATTAAAAATTTTATTTTCCCAAGCTGTTTTAGAAAACGGGTTTAAGAGCGAAAAAAATGCAAAATAATGAAATACGAAATGGAATAAGGTTGAATTACATGCAGCTGTTAATGAAGGCTGGGTTAAAGTTAAAAGCTTCTTCCCTTTGAAGATCATTCTCTTTCATCAATTCTAAAAGGACAGGAATTATAACTTCCTCATCGTTCAATTTCTTAAGCTAAATTATTCTTTTCCAAATGAAAAATATAACGCTTGGAGGCTGCTGAGTTACCATCGTGTACGGAAAAACATTTCTAAATTTTGTTCAACCGTGTATGTTTTGGAGAAAAGAAATCTGAATGTTGCTCTTCTCCTGCGGCCTCAGCTTACGGCAGCGTCTCGTAGCACAACCGGTTCAGGTTATTCCTTCTTTTTGCGTCCATGTCATTGCGTAAGTTTCTTTTTTCTATGGCTCGAAGGCAAGCAGTCCGTTAGGTGCAAATCTCTTCTGCACGTACCGCCAGCAAATGTCATCTCTTCGGATTCGGTCCAAGAACACCTGTTTCTGAGTGTGTTTACTGAAACTTGGTGATCACGTACCCAGCCGATTCTCGATCGTTACGCAAAAGTTTTTACTTTCTCCATGTTCGACATATTCTCATTGCTATGGAAAACGCGACTTTGGATTTCGTCGAAAAGTTATATTTTATTTCCGTGCGACATATGTTTGTTATATTCGTATGTCTCCACGCAACATTTGATGCCGTAGGCGCCCTAAAAAAAGTTTGTCGCAGGATAACCAGATTTTGAATGTCGCACTACAGAAAATTTTTCACTATTTTACTATTTTTGTATCGTTGAGTTCCACTTGAACTTTAGGGTGCGCAAGTAACCACTATTGAGAGGAAATCAGGCCACAAAAGATTCTAAAGAAAAAAAATTTAATTGCCATTTGATGTTACAATTAGAACACTCTAAAGCCTTACATAACAATGGGAAAAAGGACACTGAAAGGGGAGAGCTCCAAATACGAATTTCAGGAACTAAGTTTCCATCAACAGTCGTTCTGTTAGAATGAGTCATCAAATACTTTTCTTTTATGTATCTTCAAGATCAATGTCGGGTGGAAACATTGGCGACTTTATGGAGCATTGAAAATAATGGGGTAGAAGGGGTCGGGTTGTGGTTACTGTTCATTTTCTTGTTTTTCTAAATATATAGGATGATAGAATTCCGGAATGTGAAAGGAAAGCTTGATTTATTAATTCCATTGTGTGCAAAGTGTTCTTTAATCCTATTTTATGTTATTAGTATTGTCTGTCCATATTGTATAAATATCCCATTTTTGCAAGTACAATAATATATACTCGAATTTACCAAGGAAAAAAATCTTGAGTTAATATTCAGATACTTGATAATGACGAAACCTTAGGATTCCTGTATCCTGAATATGATATTAAATAATAACAAGATTTTAATTTGCTACCGATTATTAATGTCTTTCAAAGATTTCGCTCAAATATAAATAAATCCATATCCATATCCATTTATCCATAAATACTTTAAATATAAATAAATACTTGAAGGTTACCTTACTTTATAACCCACTTAAAAATTGTTTGATTTAGTATCACTACAATTTTTCCCGTAATCTATAACTCCACTAATGCACGACATCCAAAACTCGATTTTTTCTACAAATTTTTTAACCAGTGAAGATTTACTACAAAGTATAGATGATATGATCATCATTTCTAGATAGGAGCTAAAACCGTTCTCTCTTCAAAAGTTACAGGAAGGAAAAATATCCTGTTGCTGCGTCAAACATAAAAAAAGGAGAATACGAATGAAAAGACAAAATATAGGCAAAATTCCGGAAAAGAGGCGAGGCAAGCAAATCTTCTTGGGCACACTATTGCTAAGTTAGAGTTTTCCTCTAGGACGTCCTTAATTCATTTCAGTCATTCTTATTAATGACTTGCGTCGAGTCTATATTAATTATCGGAAATGCTTCTGAAAACAGAAGGTCAAATGAAATATCGAAATTTTAAGTCCAAAGGCGAACATTTTGGGAGAAGTCAAAAGGCACGTTGTGGATATATTCTGGCGCAATCTATTTTACAGTCCGAACTGTTAAAGTTTGTAGAAACGCGAAGTTAATATCTAAAAACGGAAGTATTGGAGAATTGGAAAATAGCAGTGAAAGTGGCATGTACGAGGAAATGAAGTTCTTGAGATAAGTAAAACATTTCGTATGAATAGTTTTTTTTCCAAAATTCAGTTTTATTGCTCTCGCTATTCACACTCTCGCCATTCAATGATACCATAGTTACTTCCGAAGTCGTTGAAATCATCACTATCCACTAATTATTCATTTCGCTATTTAGAATCTAACTGTACCGATGTGCTATACATCTATTTCCTTCGGCATGGAACGGAATTTTCTGAATGAGGGTTTTTATGATTAACATATTTGAATATGATCTTAGTATCGCTTTTATTGGACACTGGTATTCTTTTAAGTAGAAAACGATTTCACTTGTCAGTCCGAGTTTAGAATCGCAATCTAAATTGACGCAAAACACAAATAATGCTCATGAGTTGACTTTCGATTTTTGATTGCGGAGAAAAGCTCATTATAGAATTGCTTGGAATTTTCCACAATTGCTTGGAAGATTCAAAGCAATAAAATCCGTCATTATTATATCATGGGTGAAATACTACATGGTTATCCATAAATCTTTGGAATACTTCTGTCAGCATATCAAGTGAAAACGTAAATGTTCCTTAACGTAATATTTGAATCTGAAATTAGAATTTTATAGCGTAATAATATATCATAGACTTAAAGCAAATTTAAAGGTGTCGTAAAAAGAAAGTTATGATTTATTGGCTTTTATCCATAAAGAACTGCTGGGGCTAGGTTTAATCTTGAATAAATAAAACAACAGAACTATTTTTTATATCCCTTCCTCTTCGATTTTCACATTCCCATTTTTAGTGGGAGTTTTCCTGCTTGAAAGGTTTTTCGTTAATGCGTCTTTGGTTTTTACACCCTAGTTTCTCTTAACCATTTATGAAGCTATCTTTCAAATTGATAACATAATAGGTTTAATGAAAGAGGGGTTTTTAGTTTCGATCTTATCCAAGTTAAGGCCTTTTATTATTACTGCCATTTTCATGTGGAGTAAAACAATGTTGTAGCGCAAGTTAGACTACCTTTATATTTAGATAGAATGTTTAAGAGCCCCCTATAGTCAAGTGGGCAACGCGTTCGACTTCAGTGAAAGCGGTCCCGGGTTCGATTCCCGGCGGGGGCCTACGTGCGATATGACCTAAGCTGTCAAAACACTTTTAATAATACTATTACCACTGAATGTTTAAGTTGGACGAGAAAACCAGAAATTAGATTTCATTTTCTCCTAACATTCTTTCTTGGCATGAAAATATATTCCTTTACATTCGGAAATAAATGCATATTATTTCTGGAGTTTGAAAGGAAAAATATCGTCTTGTCAAGCTAGGCGAAGTATGCCGAGATGCGAGTCATACTGAAAATTATCGCGGTAATGATACACACGACACACATTGAAGTTTAGGTGTGGAGACAAACCAGTCAAGGAAGCGTGGAGCATAAACCGCCGTCTATCGCAAAGTTTCGCGCCACCTGTCCACCAAAACAGACCGTGCTTATTAGGATCGGATCCGTTTCCTGTACTTGGGAGTTGGGGAGTGACGGCGTCGGTGGCTAAAACCGCCGACTGCGAGCGTCTAACGATCCTACGCACATAAAGACCGCTCCTCCCAATAACCGCCCTCTAGGCCGTGTCCGCAAACCCACGCACGTTTCGCAGAAATTGCCTCGATTTCGGTGAGTGCACTGCCTGTGCCATAATGTCGCCTCTCCGCTAAGATACATTCCGTCACGCGGGTGTGCGACGGTCCCATTCAACGCAGTCCTCGGTTACGGGCAGAATTCCGACGGCCGCACTTGTGTGCTTTCGCTCGGCTTTCACGGACACCGGGGACATGCATAGTGGAACGGAGGTTCCCGACCTTTTTATTCCACGCAGAACCCTCGAAATTGTACACATGCATGTCACTGAGAAATTCATTAAGTGTATTTAAGTGGTCAATGATTCTTGTATCTTTGAAATTCAGATTCATCCGGCATAAATTTGTGGCTGCCTTGTTATCATTAATAATCCTCATTATGATCGGAGACACTACTATGGGATTGTGAAAGGAAATGTACCGAACAATTTTTCCTTCCCTCATTACGGAAACTAACTTTGAAAAATCAAAGAAACCATTGAGACAAAACTCAAAAACACCAATATCTTTATGTCCAAAGACGTTAGGATGAGCCAAGAACGTCATATACATAGCATTATATACTGTCCACAAGTTAACACTTGGGCAGCAGATACATATTTCTTTGCGATTTTTTCTCACAAAATGTATAGCATGTGAAATTTACTTATCGTATCGCTGTCGAAAATTTTGTAGTACATGATAAGCCATAAAGTAATTTATAAATATTAACGAAAATGGCACAGGAAACAGAAGTAAGTTGGCTTAAGTTAATGAAATTGAACACTTCCAATTAAAGTGAGAGGTAAAAATAGCGCGCTATTACGGAGGAACATCTGAACCTTTCAAACATGGCACTCAGACATAGTAGAACCAGCGTTTTCTCCCTCAATTACGCTATGCTGAAAGGATAACACAGTACTTCGTAAACGCATATTTCAGCATAAATTAAGCTGAGGCGGAATGGAGGTTGACATGATATAATTTACGTTTTTTTAATCAATTTATTCAATTTAAATACAACTCCTAAAACTAGCATTTGTAAAGGAGAAAGGTACATACATTTATTTATTTATTTCACCCTTACGGCGAGGTTAGGCCCAATGGGCCTCTCTTACACCTAACCTTACATTTAGAATTGAATAAGGATAAAGTAGAACATAAATTGATTAAAAAGGTTAGAATGTTAATTTTAAAGACTTTTATTGAATATAGAGGTAAGTAATCCCTTTGATATTACCAAGTGCTTAAATATTCTCCTGCCTTCTATTTGTAAGTTCACCGATCTCGTATTCTTCGATTGAAATTAATTGGAATTTCGACTCTTTCTGCTCCTACATCTGTTGCCATTTTCATGCTTCAATATCTTGAAGATAACTGGAAGTTGTGCAATTCGCGAAGAATTCCAGCACGTCTACATGTTAATCATAAAAAAAGCACATATTAATTTTACTAGGAACGGCTTAATATAACCAGAAGTTGCTGATAATTTCCGTAAACTAATTAAATTATTTTCTGTAAGACTTTTTTATTTCAACCTAAAGGGAGAACTGGTTCTTTCATCTGTGGTGATTCAGCCTAATTTAAAGAATTCTTCATACCGTAATGTATTGTTATAAATAGTTACCGGCACCAATAGTTCCTAATCAAAATATTCATGCCATTGGTCTTTGTGAAGTATAAATAATCTTATATTAATTTGTAAAAATCTTTTAAGTGTGTAGTGATGTGCTGAAGTAAGTTTAACCATTCAATTTAACCAATAAGAGACTCAGAAAATATTTAGCTAGAAACTAAATAGCGTTGTTCATATTTGTCTAAAAGATGCGATTTCTATAGACTTCATTTAACAGTCTCCAATTCTTATTACTCTCCATGCTGAGCTTCAATCATGTATATTGTACTCGCAGAAAAATACTCTTTTGGAAGCTCCAATTTTCAATTTTGTGACCGAAAACCTCTGCGAAAGACTACTAGAAGTAAACTTCTTTCTCTTCTATGGCCTCAATGAGTCGCTCACGGCAATTCAGCAGTAATCAGCAGATTGGACATGGAATTGCTCGACGTAAGGAAGTTATCTCAAAATTCTTTAGCCTCATTCACTGTATTGACTTCCGTATAGACTCCTCGATTACGTGCATCTCTGAACCCTTTTATCGACCAGAAATAACTGTTATTTGCTACACAGGCTCCCGTATAGCCAAGTGAGCAACGCGTTCGACTTCCGTGAAAGCGGTCCCGGGTTCGATTCCCGGTGGAAGCATACGGGCGAAACTACCTCAGATCTTTAATAAAGCTACTGCTATTTTCTCCGCTGTATCGTAAATGCAGAGCGGGAGAAGGAACATTTTGAATATTGGTATTAGATTCCCTGACGGACAAAGTAGTGTTTAGAAACGTTTGTATTGAAAATAGAAAGCAACCTTTCATTCATATGCACGGAAAGATTATTTGAGTAAATTTCTAGTCTACTCTCGGATTTGTTATTTTGGATACTCGAGTTTGGAGTTGAAGTCACACTGCGTCACTCGGGGGTTCCTCCAGCAAACCCTGTCGGCTCCTTACGAATTCGTTTTCGTGCAACAATCCTGTTAAATAGAAATTCGTAAAAGGTAATTGCTAAAAGAAAAAGGTAGAAATCAACAGCTGATGGCTCAACTGTGAGGAAATCCTTGATTTCATTAGTCGCTAAGTTTTAGTTAACGTAAGTTATAACCTGTAAAAATCCTACCGAGAGCTTTGTAACGAGAACAAGTTCATATCTATACGCCCATCTACTACTGAGAATACTTTTTTTAATATCATAAATACCTTCCATCGTGCCGCGGAAATAATCTGACATTTTTTATTGGATTCTTGAATAATTATTCTAAGTTATAAATAAAATTTTGTTTCGATGAGCTAATAATTTTTCAGAAATAAAAAGTGAGCGCTACGTTAGAAAGTGCGAAAAATAAAGGTCCCTTTTTTCATTCTATCTGTTATAAAATACCCACCAGATAAAACCAGAAACACTGGATACAATATGCAAAAAGTCAATGCAACTTATTTTTCTCTGGAATCGCTAACTTAATTTTCATTCAGCTCCAAACTCGAGTATAGGCAACGGACAATCCGACAGTAAGTAAAATATTTGAATCCATCAGATTTTGGATCGGAAAGGAAATAAATTTTTTGTCGTTTCTCAGGGATCGGGATGTAAGTCGATAAAGCATAATTTATATTATATACGTGCAATTGCTAGATATGTTTTTGCAATCAAAGTAGTAAAACATAATGTGACAAGGCAACTCCGTTTTAATCAGAGCTATTAAAGACATTTATCAAACCTATCCGACTGCTTTACTTTGAAATGCATGGCTAAAATACTCTGTAGTATTTAATTGAAATTCGCAGAAAATTCAACGCTTCTCAAACCAAGCTCTCAACGAAACAATGGGAGTAATATTCAGAAATTTAAGACATATTATTACAGAAGATGAGTTCATTATTTTGCGCCATACTTTTGAGCTGTGGTATATGCTTTTAAACGCGCTATAATTGTACTTTGACATAAGCTTTTCCACAAATTTGGAATCTCTGATATCTAAAACCGTATTTTAATGTAGTCTTTGCTATGAATCGCTATGTTGGTTTTTAGGATGTTAAATCTAATCAGCGGAAATAATGTAAATAGGAATATTTTTTTAACAAGGTAATTGAAATCACTACAGGTTTGAAAATTCATGGTACATGCATTATATCCATATTTTGTAGTTCTATTAGCTTTGTTTACTCTTCATTACTAAGGATTTGAATGCAGTAAAATCAACTCCCTTAAGCTTGTTTATTCAGTAAGAAAACAACAGGAAGAAAGCTTCTGTTCGACTGTAGTCCGTTCTATAGAATGAAGGAATGCAGTAAAGCAGTGCATTAGTTTGCTAAAATTAATTAACATATGATAAACTAACAGTAGATGGGAATTTTATTCGATTAGTGTAATTAATTTGCTAATGACGCAATACAGAATATTTAGGAGTGCTTGGATGTATTATTTAATAATTACCTTTGTGTTTATTGCGTGAATGAGTCATTCTTTGCATTTGAAATGTGGGCCTTTGTGTGGAAATGAACCAAGGTCGATAAGTTCTGAAAGAATATCCCACGGCGTTGTTATAGTAACGTATTTCCTGCATCCAAATATTTCCACGGATACACGTTATCGTAATAGTACGAGTGAGTTCGTATTCATATTGGAACGTTGAAATGTGACAGGGAACCATGAATGAATCATGAGGTCATCTCTTGATCATCATTATTATTTATGTGTCAATTATCATTTTAGTAAGAGATAAACTCAATTTATATAACTTCTGTATTGCCACATCGCTTGGTTTATTTAAAGCATCCAGTCGAGAACGAATGAATATCACGTTTCTCAAATATGGATGTTTTCTTAAACAGTTTCTGCACATTTCTACGTATTTAAAAACAGGAAAATGAAAACTCACTCACTGAAAATGTAACTTCATCTCATCAAAGAATCACAGTAGGATATTTCTTTGACCTGAATAAATTGTTTTCGGCGTTTTACCCTGGTGATATCGCTGTCACAAACTTTTCGATGACAAACTTTGTCATCTTCCTCAGGTGAAGAAATGAAAGAGAAAAAGGTCTAGCCGGGACTCGAACCCGGCTCACCCACTTTCCAGACGGTTGCCCTGAACCGAAGATCAAATTTCAATCAGATTTACCAATCAGAATTATCCTGGACGAAAAACCGAGAACCATTTATACATAATATTAACCAGAAAGGTTAAACTCTATTTATATGAAATTTTGTTCATCGTACGTTACTTAAACATGGTAAATATAATTTACCCGAAAATATATGGTTATACTGAAAGCATTTACATTTCCACCTAAATTCTCTTCGACGACCGGTTTCGGCATATTCGAACATCACCTAGTAAGTATCACTAGCATAACATTTTCTTCCATATTCTATGTATAGATAGATTGTACTTTATTTATCCGATGAGAGCCGAACGTGCCGAAACCGTCCTTCATTTCAAATCACAGTGGACTCATTTTAAGAGAATTTTTATCAGTTTCAAATAAAATTATATTTACCATCATATTCTAAGTGAAGTCTAAATTAATTGAGTTAACGTATTTATTTCCGATATTATTTTTTCTATATTTATACCAGTAGANGAATATCACGTTTCTCAAATATGGATGTTTTCTTAAACAGTTTCTGCACATTTCTACGTATTTAAAAACAGGAAAATGAAAACTCACTCACTGAAAATGTAACTTCATCTCATCAAAGAAGTGTTCGAGATAGATAATTTTTCATCCAACTCAAAAGCTTATAGACCGAAAAGAAAAGGCGTGAACGGCATAAAATTGGTGTACTTTTTTAAACCTTTTTGTCGGTGTTTCCCTACACTCAGCTTTATCCAGATTTCTATAGCCACCAATTCTTCTGATACATTTATACTATACCTTGATCACATCCAATATCTTTTCGCAGTATGGATCCGTTAGAAGGAACTTTCCAGTCTCAAATAGGCCCAAAGAAAGAACTTGCTTCTTTTGGACCGAAAGAAAGAGCAGGAAGAAAGCCTTTTTATATACCCAAAAAACTACTGTATTTATAACGTGTACTAGGAATTTAGTGCGAATTCTAGTATTAAATCCTGTTTTATTGCATCTTTGAAGGCTAAGCATTCGATCTTAATGCCTAATTGAAAAATTCGATGAATTCATGTACAGAAAGTAATCTTAAGACAGACAATTTAAAGTTATATTCGCATATCTTTTGACACATATATATATGATATATATCATCATCATCATCATCATCAGCCATTTTCAATCCGACGTCGGATGTAAGCCTCCCAAAGCGCTTTCCAATCATCTCTATTCTGAGCCTCTCGTTGCCATGTTACCCCTAAATACTGAATGATGTCTCTGTTCCATCGGTCACTTGGTCTTCTATTATATATACTCTATTTATATGAAATTTTGTTCATCGTACGTTACTTAAACATGGTAAATATAATTTACCCGAAAATATATGGTTATACTGAAAGCATTTACATTTCCACCTAAATTCTCTTCGACGACCGGTTTCGGCATATTCGAACATCACCTAGTAAGTATCACTAGCATAACATTTTCTTACATATTCTATGTATAGATAGGTTGTACTTTATTTATCCGATGAGAGCCGAACGTGCCGAAACCGTCCTTCATTCCAAATCACAGTGGACTCATTTTAAGTGAATTTTTATCAGTTTCAAATAAAATTATATTTACCATCATATTATAAGTGAAGTCTAAATTAATTGCGTTAACGTATTTATATCCGATATTATTTTTTCTATATTTATACCAGTAGAGATTGCAATGTAGTAGAAAATGAGAAATAGAACTCTACAAACATTTTCAAGCCTGGAAAGCAAGGAATCGATTTTCGGATTCTTTATCCTGAATCAAAATATTTGATTGATTTCCGTAACCTCAGCGCCTAAGGTCATTCCTCACCTTTTAGAGGGCCAACTTTTTCATTCATACATTCACCCTTTATGTCGTCTATGAAGCTTGAACTCCTGGTTCATTTTGTTACTGTGTGTATTCTCCGTTTCATTGTCTTTTAGAATAACTTTTCCTGAACTTGGCAGACCCGAGAGAACGTTGCTCGGGTATAGGTGCGACTCAGTTGCGTGTCTGTATTTAAAAAACAATGCATTTTCCTAAACTCTTAAAATGTCCGACTTTAGCATCTATAGAATATGGATTCTTCTCTTGAATTAAAAAAAGCAATGGCAAGTTAAGCACCTCGGGTAAAATGTCTAATCCTTTAATAGACGCTTGTAATACATGAGACCTTTTGGAACCGGATAAAAGTGTACGGCCAGCCGAATCTGACTTATGGGCAGCATTTTTTGATCCTCTACTTAAATGATTCGCAGAAAATGTTTCCTTCATTCCTCAAGTAAGTTTCTTAGAGGTTCATTCTTCAACAACTCGTGCTTGAAATTCTTAAATTTCTGTTAAAAATATTTACCAGCTGATTTATATCATACGTTGTTCCTCATCATTCACTTTGTCATCCTCACCTCGTCTTCTTTTTTTCCTCCCAACTTCAATTGGTTGATTATGTATATAAGGAAGTTTCAGTTAAGAATGGCGTAAAATACCCAATGATGTAATCATCTGAAGGTTTTACCCAAAGAGTAGAGCACAATAGGAAAGAGAATTACGTCGCATTTCTAAGAGTTACCTCCTCAGAACATACGAGAATCATAACTCTTCGTTGCGTTCATATGTTTCTATGTATTAATGATGGGAAGTGATTAAGTATTGATGGAAAGAAAGTTCTAGTGTGAGAGGGATGTTTTAAGTTCTTTTTGAAGAAAAGAACGAGAGGAAAATGAATAATGTAATGATTTAGAATGTTTTTTTAACGAAAGAACGAGAGCAAAATGAATAGTTTATGTATTTATTAATAATTCATCAACATACAGCACTAAGCCTATTACAGTTGATAATCAGCAATAAAGATAATATATTGATCAGCAAATTAAACAATAACATAAATAATAAAACAATAACCAAAATTTAAGAGATCAGCGTTACAGAGATCCAAATCAGTCTATTGCAACCATAGTTACAATCGATTTTAGAGGTAAACAAGATGGATCGAAGTTTTTGTTATAAAATAAAGAGTTGAGAATTGAGGGTATGCGGAAGAAGAAGACCGTTTTATTATTGACAGACGTGAAGTATTCAAAGAGATGATGTCAGATAGGCGAGTTGTTTTTGGAGGAACACGGAAAGAGAAAAGAGAGAGTAGGAAAGAGGAATCAACCTTGTTGTTGATAATATTATATAGGAAGACAATGTCAGAAAAAATAATGTAATGTTTTGAGAATGTGAATGATATTGAAGATGATACGAGAAGGTAATCAAGAAAACAAGCAATCAATCTTTGGCTTCTTTATCCCTTATCAGAATACTTGACTGAGATTTTTCTGTAATTTCAGCCTCAACTTTGAGAGGGCCAAGTTTTCTGGTCGAAGGTGGTGAAAGATTTGTTGGAGAGACGTAAACAGGGTTTAAAATAAAATGGATTCTATGGAAAGTTTTAAAGACATATCCAAAGCAACAGATGTATTCGAGGTTAGAAAACTATGGAACAGGGCTAGTGGACCAATCCAAGTGTGCCTATCTTTCGCCTTTTGTGGAAAAGGACCCGGGTTCGATTTCCGGTTGGGGCCCACATGTGTAAAGCTATCTTAGTTGTCGAAGAACTTTTAACTATACTACTGGTTATCCAAACATGGAAGAATATTGTCATATAGCATAGCCACGGAACGATGGAATGATGGGAATGGAAACGATGTAAATTGTACGGATTTAGTAAAATGTTTCGGAAGTAACACAATACAATGGTTAATTTAGAAAGTACTCTAGAAATGCGCGTTATTGACTTGTGACACCTACTGCCATTTTTTAAATTTCATCGAAAACTTTAAACATAGAAAATCATGGAGGAGTAACACAAAAAAGAGAGGCAAATAGCCTGTTTACCTTTAAAACGGACAGTGCGGTTATTTTATGCCTATGCTCTACATTGGTTCTTAAGTCAACAGGACGAAAACTTGCAACACCTATACCATGGAATGCGCACGCTAACCATTAACGATTAAGGAAATACTGTCACGGTTCCGGGAAACGCTTACTGAAGGCGGTTTGGTCTCGCTTGAAATAATTATCCCTCTCTCGTTATCAAACTGAGCATCATGCTCCCGACGCCAGCCGACCTCTTGAAGTGAACGTGAGCTGGAGATTAATCACTTTCCTGAGCTATCCGTCTCTCGCGTCTAAGCCATAACTCTATCCGCGGAAGAAGTCGCGCGCGTCATACCTGACAAAACCCAGGCTGCAATTACAATCAAGCGGTGATCATATTCTATTAACCGGTCAAGAGCACAGTATCCCATTTCCGCTGAGCGGCTCACCCTATGACATTTCGATGCCACGCTTGTGAAGTATACCTATATTTCACTATTATTGTTGTTATTACTAGTAAATTTCCACGTCCAAAATGACGGTATTTAACTTTACTTATTTAAAAATCTGTGTATTTTATTGTTTACAGCTGATCCTTGTAAGCCAGAGAGCGCGGATAGTTAGTCCATAAAAGTTTAATTTGATTACTTTTTACCATTTATAAAGCTAGTTCATAGCTCCCGCAAACACAGCGATATGGATATAACTTTGTTAACTTGGTTGATAAAACAATTTTGCGTTTGTTTACATTGTTGCCTAGGATATAATTTTGGCGGAAAAATGTCGTTTTTTTTTGTGAATGAAATTTTATTAATTTTTCGAAATTTTCTTCGTGAACTACAATTTTAAACCATATAAAACGTAGAAAGCTATATTATTAGTCAGAATTTATAGTTGAGNATTATTTGTAAGAATTTATTGTTGAGATTCAATTTCCAAAGTTTACAAAAACTCTCTTGGCCATAAAATGTCGGCTCTCTTTCCTCATGCATTTCTTATGGCCTATCTTTCCAATATATTCGTACGGGAGTCGAGTTCAACAACCTCCTTGATTGTCAAAGGGACGGGTTGTTTATAAACACAAAATTCTACAAGAATTTTGTCTCTCTCTCTCGAATGGACGGAATTTAGAATCTAAATTTATATTCTATTACTAAAATCAGAATTTTTGTTCGATTTCCCTTCTTTTAGTATTGTCTCAATCTTGAAGGACCATTATTTCTAATACTCTTTACTTGGCGAGGTTAGGCCCACGTTGGCCTCTCTTACCCCTGACCTCTGAAGTAAAATATGCTACAGTACCAATGATTACAAGATTTCCAAATTAAATACAAAACCACAATGAAAAGTTGAACGAAATAAAAACAATCATTGGAGAAGAAAGAAAAAGATTAGGGCTAAGGCAAACTCCACAGCTTGATGGCCTTAAGATAAAAACTCATGCACTAACTGTATATCCTTCAGTAATGTATGTACAACGCCTTATACATGAGTTATGGTTAAAATATTTAAGTTTGACTTTTATATTTTGATGCATCCCAAAATTTTTTGATTCATCGAAATAAATAGAATGATATTCCAATACGGATATAAAAGAATGGTACATTGTTATATTGCTGTACCTTTTTTCGTAAATAAATCTAAGAACGATTGCGTAGAGTCAACCATTAATTACACTTCTCTTTATTTCTTTCCAGGTAATTACCGTTAACGCCTTCCTAGCAGTTAAATACCAGTTGGTGAGTAGTTAAATAAATTATTAAGGAACGCCATAAATGTGCAAGTTTTAGGATACAGAGGATAAGCATTGATTACAGAGTGTAAATATATTATGAGTAAATACGTTATGAAGATATTTACGAATATTTAAATAACGGTTATTGTTTTACGTGTCATATACGTAAGAGAATTCCTAACAGTTTTTAAATATGTCTTATGTTTATTAATTCCATGTAAACCAGAAATTTTCATGTTATTGGATCATACCGTTACTAGGCTGCGTACTGTGGAAGTTGTTACCGTATCATTCAGAGCGCTTATCATAATCCATGCACATTTCTTATTGTTATTTATTTACCAGATCATAAGCCTACAACTCTTAAAATGGCCCAGATATTGTAATAATAATTATTTTTATTTCATACCCACACACAACATTAACGCTCTGTCAGACTAACAGTCTGTCGACAGGACGGATATGAACAAAATAGATGGATGGATGTAAAAGATGGAAGTCATAGATGAAACAATTCATCGAGAGAAATAGACGAAAATGGATTTTGCAAACGTACTAGATGCAACTGCCTGAATGTGCAGTAGTTAGCCACAGTAGTTATTTGGTAACATCAGTTGCCGAAGCAAGTATATTGATGGTTATTTTTCTTTTTCACTCACGGTTAGTGTAATGAATTTATTTGGCGACCCTCGTATCATTCGAATAGTATATCAGGAATTATATCAGGCAGTAGGACCAGAGAAACACAAGAGAGAGAAGGAGACATTAAATGAAAAAGGTTGTGTTTGACAGTATGAGAATTTCTCTACAGAATAAGGTCAAGATTAAAGAATGTAGGAGGTTGTAATAACGCAGGCCGATCTATTTTCGAAATATCTCACCTCCTGCGAAAACTGCTTTGTCAAACACGAGTCAAGTTCAGCGGGAATATCAGAGGGTACAATTGCATCCTGTATCGTAAAATTGCTCCTCAACCATCATTTCCAGTTTCCCCAGCCTTCTGAGGGAGATTGCGTGGAAAATGGTATCGAATAGACTTGACCCCACACTTTTTCCTCCCTTATCCACTTATCCGTTGTCTTTTTCTCCTCCACTTCCCGCCAATCTTCCTTCTCTCCTTAACTTACTTTCCGCTTCCGGTCTCTCTTTCCATTACTGCCCCAACATTCTTCCGCCTTCATTCGTCTCCCATCCCGAAGTTGCCCTCTCTCTTTCCTACGTCAAACTCTTAACACATTTACACATCCAACGTTTTCCTTTTCGCTCTTCGCTATCTCTTCCAGGAACTGTCTCTCTCTCTTCATCATTCTTACTTTTCCTTCCCAGAAAACAGGGTTCGGGTCCGTCTTGATCTGTAATATATTTTAATAGTCGTTGCCAGCTATTTATTTACAATAGTTGCCTTTGCCGTCGAATAATAATGGCAATATTTATAATAATAACAATAATA